>JAODAL010046793.1:0-30558 GCA_025379985.1 Phyllomedusa bahiana
AAACCTAGAACTTTTTCGACCTTTCTTAACTTTCTATTGGGAAAAAGAGGACACGAGAAAGGCTTATCGGTGGTATATAATCTCGTCTTGACTAAAGATACCCAGTCCATGCCAAACTATATGCATAAATGGGAATCAGACTTATCCGCCAAATTTTCCCTATCACCTCTAGAACGGTAGTGTTCCACATTCTGATAGCAACAAGGCTGACGATCGCTTCTCACTGGAAGTCAGCTGAAGCTCTCTCAATTAAGGAGATTATACACAGAATAAACTTTCAATATAAATGCGAAACCTCCCTCGCGGTTCCTCCTCATGTAGTGCCCAAAATTAAAGAGAATTGGAGAATTTGGACTGACTCAACCTTCTATGAACAATAGTATGGTGCGGCTGTCTCTGAAGACGCCTGAGGATTACTAGGCAGGACTTTTCTCACAAAGCTTGACCTTACACATGTATATCCCGTCATTTGGGACATTCATAAATCAGACAATATAGTATGACTTTCTGTTGTTCACTTTTTGTAGTTCTACTGAAATCCTTTCCAAGAATTGACTATGGCATTGTCTTTTGTTTTGTATTTCTTTTTTCCTTATACGTACTTTGAGATTTTTTGTTTAAATGAAAATTCTTAATAAAAGATTCATGTATTAAAAAAGAAAAACACCTATTCAAAATTTATACGGATAATAAAAGGTGGGTTTTGCATCTATGAAATACAGCTGCAATTACTAGCAAATTTCTTTATCCTAATATAAGTACAAGATGGGTCTTTGAACAAAAATGGGCTGCGCCAAAGGGAAAAACACCTATTCAAAATTTATATGGATAATAAAAGGTGGGTTTTGCACCTATGAAATACACCTACAATTACTAGCAAATTTCTGTATCCTAATATAAGTACAAGGTGGGTCTTTGAACAAAAATGGGCTGCGCCAAAGTGAAAAACACCTATTCAAAATGTATACAGATAATAAAAGGTTTGTTTTGCACCTAGGAAATACACCTGCAATTTCTAGCAAATTTCTGTATCCTAATATAAGTCCAAGGTGGATCTTTGAACAAAATGGGCTGCGCCAAAGTGAAAAACACCTATTCAAAATTTATACAGATAATAAAAGGTTTGTTTTGCACCTATGAAATACACCTGCAATTTCTAGCAAATTTCTGTATCCTAATATAAGTACAAGGTGGATCTTTGAACAAAATGGGCTGCGCCAAAGTGAAAAACACCTATTCAAAATTTATATAGATAATTAAAGGTGAGTTTTGCACCTATGAAATACACCTGCAATTACTAGCAAATTTCTGTATCCTAATATAAGTACAAGGTGGGTCTTTGAACAAAAATGGGCTGCGCCAAAGTGAAAAACACCTATTCAAAATTTATACGGATAATAAAAGGTGGGTTTTGCACCTATGAAATACACCTGCAATTACTAGCAAATTTCTGTATCCCAATATAAGTACAAGGCGGGTCTTTGAACAAAAATGGACTACGCCAAAGTGAAAAACACCTATTCAATATGTATACGGATAATAAAAGGTTTGTTTTGCACCTGTGAAATACACCTGCAATTACTAGCACATTTCTGTATCCTAATATAAGTACAAGGTGGGTCTTTGAACAAAAACGGGATGCACCAAAGTGAAAAACACTTATTTAAAATTTATACAGATAATGAAAGGTGGGTTTTGCCACCATAAAAATTACCCCTGAAATTTCTAGCAAATTTCTGTATCCAATGAAAGTACAAGGTGGGTCTTTGAACAAAACGGGGCCCTTAAAAAATTTAAAAGGTACCATTTCACCAAAGATGCAAGGTTGTGGGGGCCCCAAAAAACGGGTTAAAAAAAAAGCCTTTCAATGCAGGTTCAAAGCGATCTGGGCTCAACTTTTTACACTCCCCTTTCAAAACCCTTTCCGGGTCTGCCTGTGTTCGCGCCCCCCTCCCCCCTCCACACGGCTGTACAGAGCTAGATGCTTCTTTAAAAGTCTCTTTTTAAAACTAACTAAAAAAACTAAAAATTTCTTTTTTTTCTACCTATGTTTTTAATGTTCACGGGCTAAACCCTATTTTGCTGTATGAAATAAAAGAAAAACGTGTCTCTGAGCTGAGCTGTTATTGGAGAGTTTCCAGCACACTTCCTGCTCTAATGAGAGACACGCCCAAAATTTATGAAAAAAGGAAACGCTTTTCCCTATGCAAAACGGGTCATGGTTTTTTCCACCAATGAAAAACCATACACTCACATTCATGACGCGCCAACCCCCGCTCACCCTTGGCTCTATGTCTAAGCTGATTTGGGCCGAAAAAATGACAGGAACGGCGGAAAATGGCGCGATAGTAATAGATTATGCGCCAGTTTCTCCCCTTAATATCCGTGATGGGGAAATTTTTCCGATAAACCCTTTTAAAAACCGTCCCGTTTTCCCAACTTTGTCGATTAAAATCCTGATCCCAAATTCCCCTAAACCTATTTTTCAGGTCACCTTTTACAGATTTTTTTTGATGGGGGGTCCCATGATGCTTGCCGGTTGTCTGGGATCTCACAAAAAAATAAAACGCATATGAGCCACCTCCACTCCGTGTTTTTTTCACCAAAACGAAAAAACCCCACTTGTTAACTCTGAAAATTTTCCCGGGGACTTTCCATCTTTTAGGGAGTTCATTTCATATTTTTCCCTAGCTTGAATGGCCCCCACATGATACATTTTTTGGCAATTTTTTTTGGCCAAGAGACTACTTTCAATGAGTTTGGATTATCCCTGTTTTTTTTTTTGGGAAATTTTTTTCAAGGCCAACCCTTAAATTTGAAACAGTAAACCCTTTTCTTTTTTTTGGGAAATAAATTTTTAATAATACACTGGGCTATTAGGGAATGGGGAAAAGAAATTTGAAAAATTTTGTATTGTAAAAAAGAAAAAGATTTTTTCACCCCCAAGCAAAAACAGTAAAAATTGCTTTTTACATACAAAATCTGTGTAACTAAGAAAATTTTTTAAAAGTTCCCTGTAAAATTTTATGTATGAGGTAACCAAGTGTTTATCTATAAAATGGTATTCTCCCTTTCAAAGTGAAAGTGAGGTGGATATAAACCCCTAATAGTAAAAAAGTAATAGCCCAAAAGAAAAAGAAAATTTAGTTTTTAAAATTGATTTTGGGTTGAAATTAAAAACTATGGGTACTTTTATGAGGTTTCTTGGGGCTCAAAAAGCGGGCCTGCTTTATTGGGCTTTGAACCACTGTGAAATTTAAGCTGACCACATGCCCGGGGACCCCCAAACCAAAGCTTGTTTCGTCGCACCCGGATCAACCCCTTTAGTTTCCCTTTTGCCCAATATTTTACCACGCTTTTTATGGGAAAGAAAGAAGGAGGGAACTCCATCGGCACCCCCTCGACCAGTACGGATGGATTCTAGGGGAAAAACCCGGGAAACCATTAAAAAAGGTTTTTTTAAAAAATTATGCCAACAAAAAGTAGACATATTTTTTAGTTGTTTATTATAAAATTTTTTCGCAACTTTTTGACCCTTTTCCCCAAAAAAACAAGGACTATGGGCAAAAATTATTTAAAAAACCAAAAGTAAAATTTGTATCATGGGGAAAAAAATTCTTTAACCCCAGGATATTTTTAAAAATTTTGTTCGCACAAAAAAATTGGGACCCCTTGTAAAATTTTGAAAAAAAGGGGGGGGGGTCTGTCACAGAGGTTAAAACTGGGGTTTTGGAAAGGGGGTTTAAAGGGTTTTTTATTTTCCAAAATTAGGTCTTTTTATGGGTTTTTTTAAAAAATTTTTGGGTTGCAACAACTTGAAAGGGGGGGCACCAAAAATTTTATCCTAAAAAAAAAGGGGGGCCCCAAAAATCCAGTGGGTTTCTTTTCCCAATTTTGAGGCCTAGGGTTTGGGTTTAAAATTTTTAAAATTTTCCAAACAAAATATTGCCCCAAAGGGCTCAGCGCCGGGTGCCGCGGCGGCCCGCAAGCCCTTGCCCTTCTGCCCCCGGGCCGGGGAAAAACCCCATACTCACCAGCCCCCCGTCCTTTTCCCCAGCCCCCGACGGCCCCCACCGCTTCCCCGCTGCTTAGGGCGCCCTTGCGCGGGGGCCTGGTAAAGGATTTAAAGGGATAGCGCCCCGGAAATTTGGGCCCTTTGCGGGCCGCTGCCCCAAATTTAGTGTGCTCCCCTTTCCTACATTTCATGCCAGTTCGGGGTGTTTTGTTTGGGTGTTTTGGTTTTGTTTTCCCAAAAGTCCGTTTTTGTCTACCCGGGGTACCACCCGCCTGCTTTTTTTTTCCGGACCTTGCCTGTTGCCGCCTGCCCTGCCCTTTCCTGCCCCCCGGAACTACCCCTATTTTTTTCGATTTGTACCCTCGTTTTGAAACCCCGGCCGCCACCGCAAGCAAGTCACGTCAGGGGTAGCGCCCCCTTGGGTAGCCTCACGCCGCAGCAAGCCCAAATCCCGTTTTGGGCGGCGGGCTCTGGTGAATACCGGGGGCTCCCTTGGGGCTCCGCCCCCTTTGGCATGGCTTAATTTACCTTCGCTTGCGGGGTCCAGCGAGTCCACATCCGCATTACTTTCGAACTGGCCATGGACTGCCAGGAAAACCTTGCCCCACCCCCCGGGGATTTTCAGGGAGGGGAAGTCGCCCAGCAGACCCAACGTATTGACCTGTTTGGCCATGTTGCAAAACCCTTTGTGGCTTTACCCTCCCCCCCGGCTCCCGCCCCACACCTGAAATTCCTTTGGGCTCCGTTTTTTTTCCCTTTTGCTCAACCTGCTGGGCTTCGGGGCCCCGTCTACTTTCGCCGCCCCCACTCATGCTATGTTTGGGGCCCCCAAAAAAAAATGCCTGGGTTTCAGCCAGTCTCCACCCACCTTGAGTTGATGGGGAAACCCAATTCCCAAACAGAGCGGGGCCCAAGGTGGCCTTCAAAATCACCTTTTTGTCGGGAAAAAACCTTTTGGTTTTGGGCCCGCCTCTATGGGATGAGGGAAACCCTCTGACAGCCAAACCCCCAGACCTTTCTGGGGGGGGTTTCCACAAGGGTTTCCTTTTGGGGATCCTGGCCGTACTTTTCGGCTGCCGCGCATGTTTAGGGTTTGCGTCAGGGCAACCCACGGCGGACAGTTTTGGGGGGCAGTTTCGCACTCTTTTCGGAGCTGGAATTTTAATAAAAAAAGTTTTGGTGGCCCTTTTCTGGAAAGGCCCTTCGGGACAATAAAGGATGGCTCCCCGCTGGGATCTTCCAGCTGTTTTGGGATGATTTAAAATCCATTTAGCCACCCGAGTCGATATTGGGGTTCGCCGAAAGGAAAAAAGCTCCCCTTAAAGGGAGGTCGTCCGCCAAAACCGTTTCCCCCCGTTGGCTCCCACGTTCCCCCGGCCACCCCCTTCCCCTCCCCCCCGATGGTCCCCGGGGAAAGGAAAAAAATCGGTTTGAGAGAGCCCCCTGCCCCAGGGGGAAAGGGTCAAAAGGGGGTCGCCAGAAGAAAGGTTTGTTTTTCCCCAAATTGTGGGGGGTTTTCTGGCCATTTTTTTGGGGCTGTCCGGGTGCCCCCAGGGGGAAAACTTCCGCCCCAAAGGGCTCGTGGGAGGGGTCCCCTAGGTGCCCAAGAGGGGGCCGTTTCCCCGTTACCAGGCCCGTAGGTTTTTGGTGCTTAAACCGGAACAGCCCCTTCCAGGCCACCCCCTTTTAAATTGATTCAGGTTTCGCGGGGAAAAACTTCAAAACCCACAAACCTTGTGACCGGGTTTTTTCTCCCAGTTTTCCTTTGGGCCGAAACCTATGTTCGTTTCGTCGGTCAGGGGGCCGAATCCCCTTAAAGGACGCTTTTTCCGCTGCCGTACTGCCCCCCTCCCCCTTGCAGGTTGGGGCTCTTCACAAGGGATTTTTGAAAACTTCTTGCCCCCTGCCTAGTTTCCTCCTCTAAAACCCCTTTCTGGGCCTCCCTTGGTTGCAGGCCATCCCCCCAAATTTTAAATTGGGTTTGGTGAAGTTTTTGGTTTGGGGGTTTCCCGCGTTTTCTCCCCCCGCGTTCCCCTGTCAAAACCCCGAAACCCTGTCCTCGGGTCGCCCTACCTGAAATCAAACCAAGCCTCCCCAGGTTTTCCTACGCCATACGGGGATTTCGCTGACGCCCTTTTGGGAAAAGACAGGCCGAACGCTTCCTCTACACTGGCCTTTTTGTTTGGGCTCCTTTTAAACTGAAAAACAGGCTGTACTCCCCCCCCGGGGGGGGGGTCTCCCCTCCCCGTTCCAGAGACTAAACCCTATGTCTAGTACTTCGTTGAGAACCCCCCTTAAAGGTTTCATTCGTAAACCCTCGAACCCACGGGGCCCGGGGCTTTTTTTTTTCTTTGGAGAAAAAGGACGGGGGTTCTCCCCGGCCCCCCTGCATCGACTATGGGGGACCTTAAAAAAAATTTGAAGTAAAAAACCCGCTACCCCCCTCCCCTTGATCTCGGACTTTTCAACCCCCCCTGCATGGGGGAAAAAGTTTTTCCCCCAATTGGATCTACGTGGTGTTTTTAACTTAATCCGAAATTCGAAAGGGCAAATGGTGGAAGACGGCTTTTAAATACGCGGGATGGCCATTCGAGTACTGGTTTCCCCTTTTGGGTTTTTAACCCCCCTGCAGTATTTCGGGAAATTTGAAAATTTGGTATTTTCGAGACCGTTTTTACGTATGGTGTTTTGTTTCTTGGAGGGAAAATTCTTTTTTTTTCCCCCGATCTCGGACTCTTTCCCCCCCCAACTTTCCGCTAGTCCTCAGGCTTTCTCCGAAACCATCAGCTTTTTCCCAAAACCCGGGGAGAAGTGCCCTTTTTTGAACTTTTCCGCTTCCCCTTCTTGGGGTACACGTCTCTGAAAAGGGGCCCTTTCGGGATGGACCCTTCTAAACTCTCCGCTTTTTTTAAAAGGGGCCCAACCGGGGGGCCTTCGGGCATTCAAGGGGTTTTTTGGGGAAATTTCCCCAATTTTTATCGACAATTTACCCCCCAAAAAAACTTCTCTAAAAACTTTTTGGCCCCCTTTGTTGGCTCAAAACAAAGGAAAAAACCCCAATTTCCCAAAATTTCCTGGCCCCCAAAAGCTAAAAAAAAGCCTTAAACCCGGGCCCAGCATCTGCATTGGGCGGGGCCCCCCTTTCCGGGTTCCCCCCGGGACCCTAAAACCCCTTTTATTCGGGGAAGTGGTTTGCTTTTTTTGCCCGGTGGGGGGGTGTCCTTCTGCAGGGGATCCCCCTCTGGAAAAACTGCATACTTGGGGGGTTTTTCAAAGACTTTTCTCTCCCTTGCCGAGAAGAATTATAACCATCGGGGGACGCGAATTACGGGCCCATAAAGCTGGTCTAGAAAAATGGCATCCCCCTACTGGAGGGGGCCACCACCCTTTGAACTTAAAGGCCCAAAAAAACCCCTCCTATATTTTCGGGTCGGCTCAGACCTAAACCCCCCGGGCCCAAGCCAGATGGTCGCACTTTTTTGGGCCCTTTTTTGACTTCTGTTACTTTTTTCGGCCACCGGGGGAAAAACGTCAGGGCGGGACGTCTATCTAATTTTCAGAATCGGTGGGCTTGACCTCCTCCCCTGCCCCCAGAAAAAACCTCGTCCGGTTTCCCCCCGGGGAAATTTCCCCAAACACCCCCTCCCGGGAAGACGTATGTGTGTCCTGCCTTGCGGCCTAGAAAACCTGAAGTGGGGGACTCTTCTCGTACAGCGGGGCAAACCGGAGTCCATTGATGCTACAAACGGGGCTCCCGTTTTTTCTGGTGGCCCACCCTCCCCCCTCTTGATGTTTAGGGAAATTGTTTGGCCTTTCACTCCCGTGCCCTTTTAAAAAGGTCCCCCGCCTCAAACCCGCGGGGCCTTTCAGCCTCTCCCGGGGCCCGGGGGAAAACCCTGGGGCCCATGGACTTTGGTTTCAGATCTTTCCCCCCCCATCCCGGAAACAGGCATCTTGGGGGGTGACCCATCGTTTCCCAAAAAAGGCTCCCCCTTTTATCCCTCTGGCCCGGGTTACCTCTCTCCCCCCCTGGCTCAACCCTTTTTTCCCCGGGAGGTTTTTCCCTTTGCAAAAGGTCCCCTTTGCTTTTTGTCTCTGACAGGGGGGTCCAGTTTTTTTGTAAATTTTGGCGGGGGTCTGTTCTGTCGTTGCAGGTTCAACTAATTTTTTCAACTGCAACCCCCTCAAAATAATGGCGGGAAAAGGGGGGGTTAACCAGGTTTTTGGATACCTACTTGCGGCAATTTTTTTGTGCACGCCTGATAACTGGGGCCGTTTTTTACACTGGCGGGGTTTTCCCATAACTCCTTTTTGATTCGGGGGTTGCCGGGGCCTTTCCCCCCTTTTTTTTCGTCTTTGGGGTTTTCATTCCCCCCCCCACCTCCCCCCCCAGCCAAAACCCCGTCTCTTGTCCCTGCCGTCGATGCCCAAGTAAAGGGCTTTAAGGCGTCCCGGCAACTCCCGCGACAGGCCCCGCTTTTGGGCTTTGCTCGCACCAAAAAATTTAGGCTGAAGGGAAACGTAGGTCCCCGCCCTTATTTGAGCCGGGGGGATAGGGTTTTTGGGTTTTCCATAAGTACTTTCCCCTTTAAAAAAACCCAGTTACAAGGGTTGGGGCCCCCAAAAACCCTTTTTCCCCTTTTGTGGGTTTTTTTTTTGGGGACTGAAACCCCGTATCCTACAAGCTCCGCTTGCCCCCCACCTTACGTATTCCTAAAAGCTTTCCCCGTGTCTTCCCCCAAGCCGGGGGGTGCTGAACCCTTCCCCGTAGATCTGTCTCGCCTTCTCCTGTCGCTGAACAGTTTAAAAACTTTGGGTTTTAAAAAGGGTGTTGGCGGAGAAGCAAATGACGGGGGGAAGCGGGTCTTCCTTTTTTGCGGGAATGGGTTTCGGTCCCGGGGGAGCGTTCATGGGGAAACCCTAGGCTAACCGTCCCCCGAAATTCCCCGCCCAAATTCCCAAAAGGGAAAAGGGGGAGCCTAAAAGGGGGGGGGCCCTGTAAAAGGGCCGGGTGCCCCCGGGTGCCTTGCCCCTTTTGTCCTGGCTGGGAAAACCCCCTACTCACCGGGCCCCGCTCCCGTGTCCGGGTCCACGGCCAACCCCGGTGGGACCCACTGCTTAGGGGGGCGTACGACGGCTTTGTCAGGGTTTAAAGGGATTTGCGTGCCCGGGGAAATTTGGGCCTTTTCGGCCGCTTTACCCCAAATTTTGTGTGCCCCGCCTCCCACATCACTGCCAGTTGTTTGGGGGTTTGTTTGGGTTTTCTTAGGTTGTTTTTTCAGAAGTCCTCTTGTCCCACCCCCTATCCCGTCCCCCCCTGTTACAGTTTTTTGACCTTGCCTGTTTTTCCGCCCGCCCGGACCTTTTTGCCTGTTCCCCCCCCTACGCCTCTGGGGTTTCGTTTTTTTTACCTCTTTTTAAACCCCGGGGGGGCCCCCCGCAAGCAAGGGCACGTCGGGGTAGCGACCCGGGGAGCCTCACGCCCCCAGGGAAGTCCCCTCCCCCTTTGCGGGGGCTTCCCCGGTGAATCCGGGGGCCCACTTAGATCAAGCTCTCTGGCCCTGGCTTAAAAATTTTCTTTGCCCTTTCGTTGGGCCAGCGAGTCCCCCTCCGCATTTAAAACATATGGGATATTTCTAAAAAGGGCCCCAAAAAAACGGGAAAAACAATACAAGTTTTCATTTCCCTGTTTTTAAATCTACTTTTGTTCCAGGGAAAAAAATGGAAATAAAATTTTAATTCCCGAAAAAATTTTAAAATTTTTTAAAAGGGCCCACTACTTTTCTTTTAATTTCCCGGTTTTAAAAAATTTTAAAGGGGGTTTTTAAAAAACTTACTAAATGCTGTTTTGGAAAAACTTTTAAGGGGGCTTTCAACAGCACAGTTTTGGTGCAGTTTTAACTGACTACAATTTTTAAAATGCCTTTATTGCCAGAGCTTTTTCACTTATTTAAGCGTTTGGGAAAAATGAAAGGGAATTTAATTTGTGTGCTTCAATCCACAAGACTTCAAACACAGTCATTGAAATTTCTTACAAGAAACACCTTTTTTGAAAAAATTTAGGGAAAACGGGGGGGAAAAAACTTTCATGGTAAAAAATCGTTTAAAAGGAGACAAGGGTTTAAAAAGCACCAAAACAAAGCTGTGTTAAAGCACCCCAAGGGGGGAGTTTTTTTGATTGATTGGGTTTATGGGGGTGTCTAACATACAGGCCCCTCAAAACTACATCAGAACTGGACTGGTCCCTAAGTCCATAAATCGATGTTGCAGATTTTCTTGAAAACCCCCCCTAAAGTCCTAAAAAAAAAGACAGTTAAGAAATGATAACATAAATATGGTAAATACTAGTTATAAACTATTTATGTAGTATAATTATCTGTCTTCCACCAAGAAAATGGCAAATGATTCCAAATTTTTCACAACATTTTGATATTTAACACTAATAAACAAGAACTGTATTGACTAAAATGTATTATTAACTTAAAGCACAATGGGCCCTATATATAAAAACTGTCTAGCAGTAAGACTGTATTTGTTGCCCATAGAAACCAATCAGCTCAGCTTTAATTTTTCCAGAGAACTATATGAAATGAAAGCTGAGCTCTAAATGGTTACTATGGACAACAAAGATCGTCATACTGCTAGACAGTTTTCATACATAAGGCCCAATGTGTCACGAGAAAACAGTCTTTGAATCACATGGGTAGGATTAAAAAGCTATTCCCATAAAAAGTGACAGATGTCTGATTTAAGTACTGGAGCACTGTCACAAAGATCAAAATTGGCTGCTGCAGTAAAGATTTACAAAGTAATTTTAGGACCCCCTATTCCTCTCTCTCCAAAACCAAAAAATCCTTGTGAGTTTGTGGAAAACTTGTGTCAATATGCAGCAGCCAAAGTGAAGAAGCTAATCCACAGTGTAGATCTGGGCTTTTCCATTCTGCTTCCCTGTAGGTGTTTTAAATCTGTGCTAGTGGATCAGAGCTGAAAACACAGTGGAGATAAGGCACATTGGAAATAGTGTCTTAAAGGGGGTTTATCATCATATGTCACAGAATAGCAGGCAGCTTTACAATCACTCTGCCTTGTCAGGCTGTGGGTGGTTCTATAGCAGTTATTACTATATTGAGCTCCTCTATATCTAGCTGGGGCATTACAAAGACATAAGTGCAGCATATTAACCCCTTCCTGATGGACGGTCATAATAATTTGGCTCTAATTTTTTTTCCTCTTTGCCTTCTGAAAGACTTAACTTTTTTATTTTTCCACCTACGTAAACACATGAGGGCTTTTATTTTGCGGGACAAGATGTACTTTCTAGTGGTGTTATTCATATTACTATAGAATATACTAGGAAACGGCAAAAAAATTCTAAGTGGGGCAAAATGTGAAAAAACTTACTTGCGCCATGTTTGCGGGAGATTTGTTTTTATGGAGTTTATTCTTCAGTTCTCTGTATTCTACAGGTTGATACGCATCTGGCAATACCAAACATGTAGGTTTTCCGTTATGTTTTGGTACCATAAACAAATTCCAAACATTTTCTATTTTGGCGCCGTTTTGTGTGACCAATAACTTTTTTGTGCTAACACCTACGGACATCAGTAAGGTGGCATTTTTTCCGGTCTGAAGTGTACTTTTTATTTCTAGCAGTTTGGAATGCGACTTTTTTGATCACTTTTATTCCAATTTTTATGGGACATGACATTTTTTTTTCTTTTACGATGCTCAGCATACGGGATAAATGATGTTATATTTTTATAGATCGGACTTTTTTGGATGCGGCGATACCAAATATGTGTACATTTTTTATTAATTTATCTTTTTTATTTGTAAAATGGTGAAAGGGGGGTGATTTGAACTTTTAATACTTTTTTTTGTACTTTAAAACTTTATTTCTTCTTTTTGTTACTTTAACATTGAATCCCCCTATGGTTCTTGACCACTAGGGGGCGCAATCGTTAATACAGCCTAATGCATTGCATAGACAATGCATTAGGCTGTATCAAGATGGCGGTTTCCCCACTTCCTGCGGCCGGATGTGGGGCAAATGGGAACATGGCAGCGATCGCTGGTGTCCCGATCGGGCTGAAGAACGGTGCGCGGCACCGTTTTTCAGTCATTTAGATGCTGCGGCCATCTTTGCTGCAGCGTCAAAGGGGTTAACCAGTGCAGGCGGGCGACGACGACCCCCTGTGCTGAAACCGCTGGGTGTTAGCTGCGATTAGCCGCTAACACCCAGCGGCTATGAAATGGGATCGCGATGCGATCCCATTTCAAAGCCGCTTACCAGTGCTATGACGTACTCATACGTCATAGGTCGGTAAGATGTTAAATATGTCTAAACAAAGCTACAAGTTCTCTGAGAAGTGAAAACAATTCGTTATCTGTAAACAAAATTTAATCTTGTTAGAGATAAAGAATCTGCTCTGGGGTGATGAACTCCAGCCATGGTGACTTTTCTTCCTGCTCTCTATCTACTCAGGAAGGGAGATATGGACAGTAACCAGAGAAACTTATGTGCACTCAGAGCAGATAAAATCTCTCTTATCTCCTGACCAGTGTATTAAGAAAAAGTAATTTTTTACTATTTCCTGCATGTTGAAAACTAATCTTTGTAGGAAGAAAACCCCACAGCCAGTTTATGACCAAAAGAAGGAGCCCCAGTTTTCGAATCTAACATGTCACTTTATGTGGTAATAACTCGAGAATACTTGTAACTATCTAAGTGAATCCACTCCATTTTCGGGATGTAATGCATTTTTTTTTAGTAACACATTTTGGTTGATAGTGTTTGTGTTTATTTATTTGTTTATTTGGTGACTGATTTTGGATATTTATACCACACACAATTTATAATAATAAACATTTACCATATGGCCTCGTTCACACGGCTTATTTCAGAACGTATTTACAACGGATTGCCGATCGTAAATACGTTCTGAAATCAGTTGAAAATCAGTTGCAAATAAGTGTCACTAAGTGTGGCACGTATTTGTAACTGATTTCCCGACGGATTCACCATCTCCAATCATTGTAGGTGGTGAATCCGTCCGTAAATAATTGACATGTGAATTGTTTTTCCGTCCGGATTGCCGTCGTCAATCCGCGGCGGCAATCCGGAACGGAACTACGCGTCGTGTGAACGACGAGCCGTATTTTCTATTGAAATCAATAGAAAATAGGCTGTGACTTATTTCGGACGGATTTGCCGACGGATTGACGATCGTCAATCCGTCGGCAAATGCGTGGCGAAATAAGCCGTGTGAACGAGGCCTATGTCTTCATAATGTTGGTTTCATTTAATTATCTTTTTATTATATCTATTCTCTTTTTTTAAGGATGTTCAAATGTCTATACATTTACAGAAAAAGCACAGAAAAAATGGGACATTAATTACTCAAAAAAGACAGAAACAAGGCCATACTCATAGCTCAAAGGCTGGACTGAAAATGAACCCAGTAAAGAGGCAACACTGGTCCCTATGCTACTTGGGAAAGATAAACAGGTGCAACTGATTGCTGAGCAGTAGCTCACATACCCCACCACTAGGGGAACAATTAGACTGCACATTAAATTGATACCTGTTCACACAGCATGCAGAAAAGCCACAGTATAATACATGGGGAGATTGCACAAATGCAAAAATACCGATAAGACAACCACTCACACACCTTCAATATATGAGGGGGATGGTTGCTGGTATTATAATTGCATATAGATAAGGCGATACAAAACGGTGCCATTATTGCAGATATGTGTGGTGCATCATGCTGGCTTACAGCCTATTATGCCACTACTATTTGATTGGGCGTTCTGCCCAGCACTTTTTGGGTGTCCAACACAAAATACAGACAAATGCAAAAATACTGATAAGACAGGTTGATAGTGTTTGTGTTTATTTATTTGTTTATTTTGTGACTGATTTCAAGACAGATAGTTATACCACACACAATTCATAATAATTAACATTTACCATATGTCTTCATAATGTTGGTTTCATTTAACTATCTTTTTTTGAGGTTGTTAAAATGTCTATACATTTAGCAGCAATTTTTCAAATTTTCATGAAAATTTCCAAAACTGATTTTTGTAGGGACCAGTTTAGCTCAGACATGGCTTTGAGGGGTTTGTATATTAGATAGGCCGATACAATACAGTTTAAAAGCTGCACATCCCAAAGCATTCAACAGCTTTCAAGAAGTTTGTTAACCCTCTAGGTGTTTCACAGGAATAAAAGCAATGTAAAGGAGAAATTTAAAAAATCTATTTTTCTTGCCGACTTTCAATTTCAATGTTTTCTTCTGGAACTCAGGATGTATTAACAGAGAAAAGCAAGTCAATATGTTTGCAGCTTTTAGAAATATCCTACATGTGGCTGTAGATGGCTTCTTGACTAAAACACAGGCCTCATAAATGAAAGAGTAACTACTAGATTTTAGTTGCTCCTTTTAAATATGATGCTTTTCTGGCATCATTTCAGGTTTGCAAATGCCTCCATGTGCTAACATATAACACCCCCCCCCCCCACACCACCTTATTTGCAAGGAATTCATCAAGAGTTGTAGTGAACTTTTTAACCACACAGGTGTTCCACGGTTTATGTTTTAGCATTGGGCAGTGAAAATGAGAAAAATATTTTTTCAAGTAATATTTAGTTTTAGCTTCCCCTTTGTAAGTGACGGCATGTCAGCAGAAGACCAGAGAGACATGCTGCTGGAATTGGAGACTGAAAGAGAGTGCATCTTGTGCTTTCTCTCTGGCTTACAGTTTCAAATTCAGGGGCGGGTCTCTCCTCCCAGTAGGTGCGTCTTTCCTCACTGAGAAGTGATGACATCACACTCCCTCTCTGCTCCCTCATGAGTCATCATCCTTCTGTGTGAGCAGTTGGAAAAGAGAGACGGTGTCTCAGCTCTGCAAACCTCCTGTCATACATGGAGATCTGTGATCTCCCTCCCAAGCGCCACAAGCAATCCATGTAACCAGAACACCTGTATTGGTGTAAACAGTTATAAATACAGCCTGAAAGGATGAAACAGATTTGAGAAATTCAACCTGCATGTAGAGTGTATAAGGCTGTGTTATATGGGTGTGTTATATCTGGCAGATACTGTAAATAGACTCAGTAATTGCCCAGATCCTTCACATAGAGCTATCACTGTCATTGGAGCATAGAGGAGCTTAGGCAGCCTTTATTACACAGTTCAGAGTGAAGTAAGACAATGAGAACACACAGACAGCAGGTGGCACAGAAAGCTCAGGCAGCAAGTTCCAGTTTCAGTTTTACACAGCTCAGAGGGAAGTGAGCACAGAGAGTGGTGAAGCCAATCACCGCACAGGGAGCATGTCCTGACCAGGGTTGAACTAAATATTAGGCAGCCAATCACAGCAAAGGGCGCATGGCCAGACCCCCAGGCTGCTGATTTAGCTCTAGAAACTCACAGATTAGCTCATATCTGCTATACTAAATTATTTAGGAATAACAAACCAATTGCAAAAGTGCTTATTTTTACTGTCCTCATCATTACAGATATGATCTTTGTAGCGAGACAACCTCTTTTACTTTAATCTGCAGTGATATTAAGGGCGACATGTATGAACGAGGCTGCACCAGATATCTGGTGTCTTTAACCCCTTAAGGACCCGCCGTTTTTTTTTTTTTGTGACACGTTCGTTTTTCCCACCTCGCCTTCTGAAAACCATAACTTTTTTATTTTTCCACCTACATAGACACGAGGAATTTATTTTGCAGGACAAGATGTACTTTCTAATGGTGTTATTCACTATACTATAGAATATACTGGGAAACTGCAAAAAAATTCCAAGTGGGACAAATTGTGAAAAAAAATACGTTTTTTTGCCATGTTTCTGGGTGTTTTCCTTTTACGGCGTTCAATCTTCAGTAAATATAATGTGTTATCTGTATTCTACAGGTTGTTACGCATCCGGCAATACCAAACATGTAGGGTTTCCGTTATGTTTTGGTACCGTAAAAAAATTCCAAACATTTTCTATTTTTGAAATTTGCGCCACGGCACCATTTTGTGCGACCAATAACTTTTTTGTACTAACACCTATGGACGTCAGTGAAGGGGCATTTTTTGCGGGCCGAAGTGTACTTTTTATCGCTAACAGTTTGGAATGCATGCAACTTTTTTGATCATTTTATTCCATTTTTTGAGTGACGTAAAATGACCAAAAAATGAAATTTTGGCGTTTGGAAATTTTTTTTCTCCTACGGTGTTCAGCGTACGGGATACATGATGTTATATTTTTATACATCGGACTTTTTCGGACGCGGCGATACCAAATATGTGTAACTTTTTTATTATTTTAATGATTTTATTTGTAAAATGGGGAAAGGGGGGTGATTTGAACTTTTAATACTTTTTTTGTACTTTAAAACTTTATTTTTTTTTTACTGTAACATTTAGTCCCCCTATGGTGCTTGACCACTAGGGGGCGCGATTGTTAATACAGCCTAATGTATTGCATACAAAGATGGCGGTTTCCCCACTTCCTGTCTACGGCCGGAAGTGGGGCAAACCGGAAAATGTAAGTGACGGGAGCCTTCACAGGCTCCCCACCGCCGTGTCCGGTCGTCGGATCTTTGCTGTGGTGTCTGACGGGTTAAACAACCCCAGCGGGCGGAGCCACCCGCCGGCGCTGTTACTGCCGGGTGTTAGCGGCGATTAGCCGCTAACACCCGGCGGCTGTGCGGGGGGGGTGGGGGTCGCGGAGCGATCCCCCTGCAAAGCCCCTTAGCGGCCCTGGGACGTACTCATATGTCCAGGGTCGTTAAGGGGTTAAAGCCCGATATCAGGCGCAGCCCCGTTCATACATTTTCAAATCTTCCGTGCTTTGTAATGCGCCTGATCTCGGGGGGCGCGCTGGGGTCGGAAAAGCACTAGAACCGTAGCGAAGCTATAGATTTATAGCTTCGCTATGGCATTACAGTTGGAACAGGTATACCACTTTCAAAGTGGTATACTTGAGTCCGAACTGTCGTACAAGTACTGAAATGCGCCTGATTTATGAACCCGCTATACAGCGGGTCATAAACCAGGCATATTTCAGCGCTTGCATCCGGGCACGGGCCCTCTGTGTTACTGTATATTTTTCTCACCAGGCCAGGGTTTACGCAGCATATTTCATGGTGCATGGTTAGCTGTGGCCATTATATTTAGGGATAAAAAGAAATGTTCCTGGCATTTATTTTAAGTGTCTACACTGTATAATGAAAAATAGCACTGAAAAATGTGCCTATTTTAAAAGCCTCGTCTACGTATGATAGTGTAATACCTTTAAATGATAATTATGCCGTTAACAAATAATACACCTATACAAATATCTCACCATACAAACTGCCATCAAATTGTTGCCAAAAAATGCCCCAAAAACCTATGATACCAAGAACATTACTACTACAAATATCACTGCTTGAGGATCAAATAAAGCTGCCAGACCATGACCAGATACGAGTACCACAAAGTGACCATCAATTGTACACAGTCATTACTACTCACAGAGGACGTCTTGTATGACTGGAGTTTACTTTCCCTTCTCTTCTCTATCCGGTCAATACCACTAAGAGGAGTTCCCCCGGCCACGACTTGTCTCTGCAAAATTTACCACACAAACATCTTAGACTCTTCACTTTTCCAGCAGCTCCCTACCCGTGCCCACCTCTGTACAAACTCCCCATACATAGCGCTCCAAATCGTAATAATGAACCTCTTGTGTCTCAAACGGTATTAGTACCTCCAGATAGCAATAAGGGCTCCTGTTTGTGTACCCAGTCTTTTTTTGTTTTCCTCATATAGTAGGTAAACCCCCAATCTGGGCAATTACTGAGTTGCATCATTCCCACGAAGACTCATGGCTGTACTAGCTCAAAACGTGCTTCTACTCACTACTGAGCAAAGAGTCTGAATACTTAAGACTAGTGTTGAGCGATTTTTATCGACAAAGTTGAAATCGGCAAGGTTTTTATGGTGATCGAAATTTTTAGATCATGCGATAATTAAGGCTAAAATCTGTGCATCATCTATTAAGATCGCGCCATTTTCTGCGCTTCCTGTAATTTTGCCGGCCAGCAAATCAGATTACAGAATAGAGCAGGGTGAGATGTGTGTGCGACGTCATGACTGGGATATGTATGGTTGCGATTGGCTGGAAAAATCACATGACCTCGTTTTACATAGAACAGCGTTTCCTGTTCAGCCTCAGTGTCTCTCAGCGTCTCATAGGAGTAGGACGTGCGCTCTGCCTGTGGCCAAACAGCTCAGCGAAACTATTCTATTTCTGCACAGAGAAACCTCTACTATTAGCTGTGATCCTTACAATTTAGTTAGATTAGAGATTGGAAGATTTTATGTAGTTAGGTAGAGAATTTTAAAGGAGCATCTACCGCTGTAAAGTCACGGGTGGAGCGGGGGGGGGGGGGGCCGCGGGCAAACACAGACAAGCTCTATAAAGAACACTGGATAAAGTTCACCAAGACTTAGTGTAGACATTGCACTGCAATATCTTTATTATTAACAGTTTGCTATTGAAATATTTCCTGGATATTGGGCAGCCTGAACTTATATTAGGATACACATCATTTCTAGTAACTGCAGGTCTCTGTGTTAGGTGCAAAACTCCACTTTATTATCAGTATACATTTCAGATAGGTGTTCATTTTCAATTTTACCCATTCCACCTTTGTTCATATATCCACCTTGCACTTAAATCTGAAAACAGCAATTTTATAGTCACCACAGGTGAATTGAAAGGTGCAAAAAATACAGTGTATTATACGAAAACATAACAGATACGTGTTTTTTGACTTTGGCGCACTACAGCTTTGTTCATTGACGCAGCTTGCACGTAAATCTTAAAACAGCAATGTTATAGTCACCACAGGTGAATTGAAAGGTGCAAAAAATACCGTGTATTATACGAAAACATAACAGATACGTGTTTTTTGACTTTGGCGCACTACAGCTTTGTTCATTGACGCAGCTTGCACGTAAATCTGAAAACAGCAATTTTATAGTCACCACAGGGAATTGAAAGGTGCAAAAAATACAGTTTATTATTCGAAACATTTACAGATACGTGTTTTTTGACTTTTGGCGCCACTACACTTTGTTCTTGACGCAGCTTGATAAATCTGAAAACAGCAATTTTTGCACTTTGCCCATCCAGTTTTTGATAGAGATACCTGCATTAAATTTGAATCCAGCAATTTTGTTTTGATTCGAGGAATTTGAGAATAGCTGTGATTTGCCGTCTGTTAATAATAGACTTTCCAAAACTATTCCATACCTTCTCAAATTTTTATATTTCTGAACATGGAGCGAAATTCAGGTGGTAAGCGAGCAAAGAGGGGGGTAGCACATGGAGGTAGAGGTACGAGAGAAGGTGCTCCTTCCAGTGCTGGCAACAACACGCATGCCAGCGGATCGTCAGTTGCAGGACCGTCAGGCCTGTCATCGCTGGGTCAGGGCCCTGTGAATCTCAGTAACGAACAGCGTCGCCAATCTGTCCTTCAGTGGTTAATGCATCCAGCAGTCTTACCTCCTCGTCCTCTCAGTCACGGCCACAAATGTCGTCATCAGCATCAGTCCAACATGAAGCAGCCCAAATGTCAACTCGTGTACCCACCACTGTGGATAATCCATTGTCTGAAGACCTCTTTGATGACAAAATGCGGTTGGGGTCAGAAGGCATGTTAAAAGATCAAGAGGATGATTTAGTCTGCTCTGATGCCCAGTTACTAATGCTATCAGAGGAGGAGAAGGAAGCCGGTCAATCTGCAAAAATCCCGGGCAGTCGGCAACGCCTTGCAGGCCCTCTTGCTTGTAGCCCGCAGCTTGTGGATGCAGGAAGTCAGGACGACCAAGTCACCTGTGTTGATGATGATGATGATGACGACATTGCGGATCCATCGTGGTCTTTTCCGCAGAATTTGCTTGCGAGCGCTTCATCACTGGACGAGGAGGAAGACGATGGGGTAGTGTCAATACGGGTCCCGCCACAAAAAGGGAGAGGGCGGTCGCAGAAGTCCGCTGATATGATTCCGCCAGCCACGGTCAGCGCAAACCCCGCTGCTCGCTTATCGCCGTCAAAAAGGTCCAGGACCTCTCAAGCCTGGGCCTTCTTTGAGCAAGCCTCTGATTCACCCAGCGATGTCATATGCCGCCTTTGCCGTAAACTCATAAGTAGAGGCAAGAACCTTCAGTGGTTAACCACCACCAACATGTCTAGTCACATGCAGCGAATGCATGAGTTGAAATGGAGGGAACACTTGGCCAAAAAAGGCCAGACCGACGCCGGGCCTCCAACCACTGTCACAGCCTCTGTCTCCGCCTCTTCCTCCTCCACCACCACCAAGCGTTCCTCAGCTGCCCATGTCTCTCAGAGTCATGATCAGGGATCAGCCTCCGCTTCAGCCTCCACCGTCGCCCAAGTACCACCAGCACCACCAGAGACACATCCTACCCCTTTTCCTTCCGCCAGTTTGACGACCTGCACACCGTACAGCGGGCAGTCTAGCAGCCAGCCTTCTGTCTTCCAGGTTTGGTAGCAGAAGAAACACTTTAACCCAAACCATCCCAAAGCCAAAAGCCTGAATGTCGGCATGCCAGGCTTTGGCCTTGGAAATGTTGCCTTTCCGTTGGTGGACACAGATGGTTCCACCACGTCATGGTCCTTGCCTGCCCCCAATACCAGATGCCGAGCAGGCATTTCTTTGCCAGAAAAGCCGTCCCTGCCCTGGCCAGCCACGTGTCATCTAAAATTTCAAGTGCGTTGTCTGCATCTGTGGCCGGAAAAGTCCATCTGACCACGACACATGGACTAGTAAGCACGGCCAAGGCCGCTATATCTCTGTGACAGCTCACTGGGTGAGCTGGGTGGATGTCTCTAGGGGTGACGGTGGCTCTCAGGCTCGGCGCACGCTCTTCAAAACCGCAGGGATGGTGCAGGGCTCTTTCCCCCAAGGTCCTCTGGTGGCATCACGTGCCCAGAGAAACCAAGCCGTGGGGAAAGGAATCTGGCTTGGGGACCGGCCCCACACCGGGCAGGAGCTGTGGACGGCTCTCCGCAACGAGACCGAGCACTGGCTGGATGACAAGAACTTTGTGCCAGGCAAGGTGGTATGCGATAACGGGCGAAATCTGCTGGCCGCCCTTAAGATCGGTAGGCTGGAGCACATCCCTTGCCTGGCACATGTCATGAACCTGGTCGTCCAGAAATTTCTAAAGAGCTACCCGGGTCTGGACTGCCTGCTGAAGAAGGCTTGAGGTCTGAGTTCGCACTTCCGCCGTTCGCACCCTGATTCGTCCCGTCTGCCTGTGTTGCAGCGTCAGCTCGGCCTCCCCGTCAACCGTCTCATTGTTGACGTGGCAACACGCTGGAATTCCACCCTCCACATGCTCCAGCGATTGTGGCAGCAGCGCAATGCCATTATGCAGTACGAAGTGACACATGGCCTGACAAGCAGCGGTGCGGACCTCGTGGTGTTGAGCCACCGAGAGTGAAGGAAGGTGAAAGAGCTCTGCACCATCCTTGCCAGTTTTGAAGAAGCCACCAAAATGGTCCGTGCGGACAATGCCCTTGTCAGCATGAGCATTGTGGTGATCTTAGTTCTGGAACGATCGTTGGACACTCTGAAACAACAGGTCCCGCCAGCGACGGAGGAGGAGACGGACACAGATGCGGACATGGAGCCTCTCTCTCCGTCAAATCCACAAGGCCCGACAGTTTCACAATTTCATCGGTCTTCATTAGGCAGTGGTTCGGGGTCCAGAGCTAGTGCAAGGTGGCGCATCAGCTCTCAGGGTGCATCATCTCAGGCAAGCCAGGGCTGTGTTGAAGCTGTGCCGGAGGCAGCGGAGGAGGAGGAGGAGGAGAGAGAGGTATTCCTAGACACCGATGTTACCGACGTCCCTGCCTTGGAAAGAGGTTGGCGCGAATTTGAGGCGGAGGAGGAAGATGAGGAAGATCAGTTTGCTAGTGCCCCTCAACCCAAGGCTTGGGAAATCAAGGCTCCATCTCTCACATGAGTGCTTGGATGCTCCATTTCCTCCAACATGATCCTCGCATTAAGGCCATCAAAATGAACAACAGTTACTGGGTGGCCACCCTCCTGGATCCCCGGTACAAAACAAAACTCAGCACTTTCCTTCCACCCACCCAAATAGAGAGTAAAATGCAGTAAATGGAGACCTTGCTGATTGATCAACTGGAGACATCTGTTGCATCTGCTTCACGTTCTTCAAATGTCACGGTGGAACAACGCCAGCGACGTGACAGCAGTAGAGTGCCAAGTAGCCGTAGCGGCAGCAGCAGCAGCAGCAGGCAAGGTGGCAGAAGCCTAATGGGTGACCTCTGGCAATCTTTATTTACCACCTCACCAACGCATGCAATGCAGGGCACACATACAACACCCAGAGACCAGCTTAAGATCATGGTGCATGACTATCTGCGTCTCAACACCGATGTTTTTGTATGTGTTCCGGACCCAATAGACTTCTGGGTATCCAAAATGGACGAATGGCCCGAGCTGGCTCGCCACGCCATAGAGGTGTTGTCCTGCCCAGCAGCCAGCGTCATATCTGAGCGGACCTTCAGCACAGCCGGAGGAGTCATTACAGACAAACGCATCCGGCTTTCCACAGATAATGTGGATCGTTTGACTTTCATCAAGATGAATCAGGCATGGATCTCTGATGATGTTGTGGCCCCAATTGCCGAGGTCACCGATTAGTTGCTGTTCTACTTCACATTCCTCTCCAAACAGAAATGGTCCTCTTGAAAAACTTATTTTTAAAATGATCATTTCTTACTGCAATTTTTATTCTCAGTTCCCAACAGTTCATTTGCTGGTTTTGCTGTGAGGAGACTGTAAAAGACACCAAGGTTTCATGACAAAACCATATTCATTTACTCACTTCATCTTTAGAATTTTTCGCATTGTCAATGGTTTTGGGATCATGTTGCCTCAAAATTTTTAACAGTGGCTGAGAAGTCATATTTATATTTTTTTGGGGTCATGTTGCTGTGAGATAAAGCTATAATCATGGTCCTCTGGAACAGAAATGTGGCTTTTAAGTGGCATTTCATCCCATCACAATTTTTAAACAGTGGCTGAGAAGTCATATTTATTTTTTTTTTGGGGTCATGTTGCCGTGAGATACAGCAATAATTTTGGTCCTTTGGAACAGAAATGTGGCTTTTAAGTGGCATTTCTCCCTCACAATTTTTAACAGTGGCTGAGAAGTCATATTTATAATTTTTGGGGTCATGTTGCTGTGAGATAAAGCTATAATTATAGTCCTTTGGAACAGAAATGTGGCTTCTAAGTGGCATTTCTCCCTCTCAATTTTAAACAGTGGCTGAGAAGTCATTATTATAATTTTTTGGGTCATGCTGCTTTGAAATGCAGCAATACTACAGGTCCTATTCTAAAAAATGTTGTTTCTAATAGACATTTTTTCTTCACAATTGTCAAAAGTGGCTCATGGGTCATGTTTTGAATTTTTGGGGGCATTTTGCTGTGACATGCAGTTATACTACAGGTCCTATTATAAAAAATGTTTTTTCTAACAGACATTTGTTCTTCACAATTGTCCAAAGTGGCTCAAGGGTCATGCTTTGAATTTTTGGAGGCATTTTGCTGTGACATGCATCTATACTACAGGTCCTATTATAAAAAATGTTTCTAACAGACATTTGTTCTTCACAATTCGATCAAGAGTGGCTCAAGGGTGATGGTGCTGTCAGAAACAGGAATAGGTAGGACACTGTTAATGGACACATATTGCAAAATTACTTGTTTTTGCAAGATCTTTAACATAGCTATCAATCCCTGTATTGAGACAACCCATTTAATATAATTAAAAAAAAGAGAAACAAAGACATGGTGGGATTCCATCCTATTTTAAAAATGTGTTTTCTAGAATTAAAGTACTAAAAAACTTGCATGTACAAAATAGCTGTTAAAAAAATTTCTCTGAATTGTACAAGGGAGGTACAGGAAAACTTGACCAGATGTAGGTTATTCAGAGACATGGAGTAATGGAGCACGACAGAGAACAAAGTATAGAGACCATTTCCTCCAGCACATTGAGTAAAATGAGAAAAAGAATGCCAAGAAAAAGGGCACCTGGTGTAACAGGAGCGTTAACCACCAGTAATTTCCAAGTGAAGCTCAATTGGTCCGCACTCATACGGAGGGGCAAGCGCTACCCATGTCTTGACTGTGTACTGAGGAAGGCTGGAGTTCTCACACTTCCGCTTCCACACTCTGCTTCAGCACGACAGTTTTCCTTGCTGCGTCATCAGGGCATTTTAAACCTGCGTGTTAATAGATGATGGACGCCAGCCTGGGCTCTCACCGCACCCACTGTAACTCCGGCCCTGGGTCATGCTGTGGCACAGGACAGGTAAAGTCAATGTCCAGTTTAACTAAAATGGTGGTTGAAAGACTCTTTTTTTCCGGCACTTTTTAATCTGGGGTCAGACAGGTTTAATGGTCATACTACAGTCCCAGGACAGGTATAGTCAATGTCCATTTAAACTAAAATGGTGGTCGAAAGACTCCTTTTTTCCAGCACTTTTATAATCTGGGGGTCAGACAGGTTTAATGGTCATACTGGGGTCCAGGACAGGTATAGTCAATGTCCAGTTCAACTAAAATGGTGGTTGAAAGACTCCTTTTTCCGGCACTTTTTAATCTGGGGGTCAGACAGGTTTAATGGTCATACTGCGGTCCAGACAGTTCTAGTCAATGTCCAGTTCAACTAAAATGGTGGTTGAAAGACCCTTTTTCCGGCACTTTTTAATCTGTGGGTCAGACAGGTTTAAGGGTCATGCTGCGGTCCAGGACAGGGTTTGTCAATGTCCAGTTCAACTAAAATGGTGGTTCAAAGACTACTTTCTTCCGGCACTTTTTAATCTGTGGGTCATGCAGGTTTTAGGGTCATGCTGCGTTCCAGGACAGGGATATTCAATGTCCAGTTCAAGTAAAATGATGGTTCAAATAATACTTCTTTCTGGCACTTGTTAATTTGTGGGTGATGCAGGTTTAAGGGTCATGCTGTGGTACAAGACAGGGATAGTGAATGGTGTGTGACTTTTTTTCTGTGGCTTTTATAGCCTAAGTGTTGTGCCTAAGATGTAGCAGGTATCCATTTGACTGTTGTGGCTGTTAATTCCAGCTTCTCCAGCCCTGTTTGGGTGTAAGAATGAAGGTGTTGTTGCTCTCCCATAGACTTTAATGGTCATCGGAGATGATCGACTATCGAAAAACCTTATCGATGGTGGCCGACTATCGACTATCGCCCGATGTCGATAGCCAACGTAATCGCTCACCACCACTTAAAACCATGTGATATTTAAGTTTTTCCTGTTTATTAAATTTGCAAAAATATCTACATTTCTGTTTTTTTCTTTCAAGATGGGGTGCAGAGTGTACATTATTGAGCAAAATAATGACCTTTTTGGATCTTACCAAATGGCAGCAATGAGATAAAGAGTGAAAAATTTAAAGGGGTCTGAATAGTTTCCGTACCCACTGTAAATACTTAATAAAAAAAACTTACCTGTTCCTGTTCTGCTGTGCGGCTGAGACTTCAGCAACAATGCAGCGCGGAGCCGACGTGATGGTGGTGTAATGGCGTCACTATACAGCGCCGCATATTGTCTTCTGTAGGCCTGAAGCCTACGAATGTAAGGAGTAATCAGTGGAACAGAGAACCGATGGTTCTCTGTCCCGCTGTAGCTCTAACTGTATATATATTCTGAGGACACATGTACAGTTGAAAAGTAACACCGGGTCTTGATGTTTGGACCAGCAAGATAACAGAAGACTCGGTGAGCACAGAGACAGTCCTGGAACAGAGGTGAGTGGAGAGGAATGTATAATTTTTTTTATTTCTTAAAGGCAGCAGCAGAATCAATTTAAAATAACATTTTAACCTGAACCCCTTTAAATATTATAGACGTTAGGAGGCAGTAAGTCATAATTTGTGTTGCTCTTCAGATTCAGGTCAAAGTCAAATTTAACCTGACTCGCTATGATTCATTTTGGGTTAGATTGATTTCTTTAGTGTAAATTGAATAAAACAGTAGCTTTCACCTAAAGATGGAGCTTTTTTTTTTTGTACTGTTTTGTTTGTGTTAACTTACTGTTCTGGAGCCCATCTGATCCAGCATCAGTTTTGGTCTGATATCACATTAGGGTAACAAAGGTAGAGTAATGTGACATTGGACTAGAAGTGATGCCAGACTTAGAGTGCTGCCGGACTGGACACAGCATGGAGCAGTAAGTTAATCATAACAAACCAGTAGAGAATCCTAACCACAACTTTGTGTTAGGGTTACAGTTAGGAGTAGGGTTAGGGCCAGAGTAAAATAATTTGACTTAATTATTTTTACAAATTGTAACAAAAGGGCAGATCCTCCACACAGCATCCTTGGTCCTGGTATCACATGCATGGATTCCTCTCCAAGAAGCTACCCAAACAAAGCAATATGACAAAAGAACAGCCAGCACAGTGATCTGGGATATCCAAATAAAATGACATGTCCATTATTGAAGTTAATCCATTAAAAGGATAGCATAGAAGTAAATGGCAGAACCTTCTTGAAAGCAGAGACAATGGCTTATGCATTTCGAGCAAGGTTCAAAAATCATCAGCTTCAAACTATGAACCCTTTAAACAAGAGGTAATGCCATGTCCAAGCAGGATAGGATTCTAAACACCACCTTTTGAGAATACCGCACAAAAGGAGTCATTTAAATTAAATAAATTGCATTATTCCCTTCAATGTAGTTATTTTTCACATTTTTTGTCAAAAAGCTATATCCCAGCTCCAGTTACTTTTTAAACCTCTTATAGACAGACATATTTTATTTTACTATAGTTCTTCTCCCTTTTAGTTTTGTTAATTTGACAGTCTAGTTGCCTTTGAAATTGCCATTTACTTGTGTCTACCAGGCACTCCTACTGTTTAATTACACCCTCTTAATCATAAACAGGTTCCTCCAGCGGATGGATGGTCTCATGTCTGATGTTGGGAACAACTCAATTAATTATGTGTGGCTAGGATAACAAGTCCAACAGAAGGAAATTTTTGGAATTCCTACACCTACACATATGTTGGAGTTGGTTTTAGTTATTTTAGTCTGTTACTACTGCCTGCGTCAAAGAAATAAAAGAACAAAACTTCCAAAATTCTACAATTAAAAGTGACTTGTGACTAGAGAACCTCTGCAAGTAGACACCTATGCCATTTATATATTGAATCTATGCTTCTCTGAGTTTTCATAGCTGTTTGTGTCCTAACATTTAACACAATCACATTTAAAATTGCTTATAACTCCATTTCATGATTATTTTACTGCTAACCACTGTTAAGGTAGCTGTTCTCAAGATAATTTGTGAAAAGGAGCAATAAATGATGTAGTATAAGTCACTTCTTACAGAAAACCATTAAATGGGGACAGGCTCTTTAGACTGCCTAATTACCTATTAAACTTTTATCTTAAAGGGGTTTTCTCATGACAGTGATTACTACAATGAAGACTATTACTACATACATTGCTTTGCTGATTTTGCTTTGTTCAGGAGATAAAGAAGATTCTATCAACTGCAAGTGGACACAAGTTTTTCTAGGTTAACGACCACCTTTCCTTGCTTTCTTTTATCTATCATTGCTCCAAGCTGCCGTCAGTCAGTACGGCCATGGTCACTCACTGCTGAGCTTTATCTCTAGCACAGGAGTTTGTTTACTCAAGTTAATGAGAAATTTTAAACCTTAGAGCTCTGTAGCCTTGCACACAGCCTTGTGCTGTTTATGAACTTCCAGCACTCTTATAGAATCAGCTAGAAATAGAGTTGATATGCCAGTCACTGCTATAAAACCACCCAAAACCTAACCAGGAAGTGTGGGTCTGAAGCTGCCTGTGGCCCTGAGAAAGAGCATGGTGAGAAAACCTATTAAATGATTCCCTTAACCTGTAAAGTCAACTCAAGATAACCGTTTGATATTCAGTAGCATCACTTGTCTAAGCTATCACTGAAGAAAATATGTTTACAGAGTAGTGTTTGCACAGGAATACATTTTACATGTGTCCTAGATAGAGCTGTGTTTGTCTTTCAGTGACTGGGTTCACTGTTGGGCCATTCTGAGACTGTATTCAAACATTCAGCTTTTTAAGTCAAAACCAAAAATGGATTTAAAACAAGGAGAGGTCTCAGTCTTTCCATGATATTGTAATGTACAGGGTACTCTGGGTTAACTCATTGTGTACATTACACATTGCCCTCTGATTTGAAGTAACTGCACTGTGGTGATACTGTATGGAAGTGCATAGATAATAGTGATGACGTGAGTGCTAAAGTGTCATGCCTTTGGTTTATTTCTTTGTTGTCAGTCCTAAGGATGGATGGATGACCTTTGGATGAACTTCTACTGTTTTATGTCTATGTAATGCTGAGTTGGGTTCACTTTTGAAATAATAATTTTCTAATTTACTGTGATTGGAATTTTTGACTGTGTAAGAGCTCTCGCCAGCAGCAGAGGGGAAGGGTAAGTAGTAGTTGTCATAGTAACTAGAGAGGAGGGGTTAGAGAGCAACAGAATTTATAAATTGGCCTTAGTGTAATTAAGTATTGTGTGTTCTAGAAGTAGCTGACTAGCTTCAATGTTTATCTCCAGTTCTAGAGAGATAAGGCTGAGTCAGGAATGGAGAATGTGACTTACCCCTTGAAGCCTGAGTACCTATTAGATTGCAGCTAAAAGGCACACAGCCTAATTTCCCAGCCACAGATTCTTATGTAGATGGATTTTAAGAAATCTTTGGAAGAAAACTGCAACCGGTCAGTATTGCGGATCATCCACAACAGATAAGCAGTGCAATAGTCTGTCCCACGCCTGGCCTGCCGCACAGATGATGTCCAGAATGATGCTTCTGGCCTAGTTCATCTACCAATCCAGTCTTCTCCTGGGGTAAGGACAAGTACTCCTTGTATCCACATGCTGGTTCCAAAGAAAGTAGTGAATTGCCAGTTCTCCTGGAGCTAATGGTTTCCAAACTTCAAAGTCTAAAGCTGGGATTCCAAAGGGACTTGATAAGTGATT
Organism: Phyllomedusa bahiana; assembly: GCA_025379985.1. Classification (NCBI taxonomy): domain Eukaryota; kingdom Metazoa; phylum Chordata; class Amphibia; order Anura; family Hylidae; genus Phyllomedusa; species Phyllomedusa bahiana. The sequence continues at coordinate 29,153 of JAODAL010046793.1, forward strand.
TTTAAAGGGATAATAGCCTGCTGCTGGTGAGAGCTTATGTGGAGAAAGGACTGTAATATGCTGAAAGTAAAGAAATTCTGTGTCAACATCTTGCAGTGAAATAAAAAGGACTAAGTCATTGGTTTCAACATTACTCTGTCAGGATCGGTCAGGGACACACAAAGAGACACAGACGAGTGAGGCCCTGACACTGGTCCCAGGCTCTGTCCCTGCCTTTTGGGGAACCCGACTCCTTACTAGGCTGGCCCCAACCAGAAGACTGAAGACTGCACTGAGCCAAGTGAAACACAGACAGAGACAAACATGGAACAAACAAGAGTAGTCGGGCAGGCCAAGTCAGTAACAAACGGGCAGTGCAGTACAAAAATGTGAGATGAGAGAATAACCAGGGTACATGCAAGAGTCAGAGAACACAGGAGGATCAATATGAAAAACAGGCAAACTATAGGCAGACGAACAGACCATATAGCAGGCAAGGCAGAAAGGAAATGAATCCTTTAAATAATGAACAGAGAAAGCGAACACAAGACCGGATAGGAGATCAGAGAAGTCACTCAAAAGGAACCAGGTTAACTAAGAGTGTGCTGGAAGCTTCCTGGCCACGGACGTTGGCCAGGAAACAATTAAGCACAAAGAGAATTTGCTAAGTTCACACTGGTAAGACAAATACAGGGCATCAGGTAAAAAAGCCATGGTTTTCGCCACACTGGCCGTGGCGGGCGACCAGAGCCCAAAGCTGGGGTTCTGCTGGGCATGATCACGATCATGCACCTAACATCATGGGCACCTCCGTACAACATCACACCACCGCAGGGGAGTACTACAACCACTACCATGGAGTGTGCACCTGGGGCAATGACACCAAGTCAAGCTGCAGGATCCCCCTCTTTAATGTAATACGTGCCAGAATGGCACGAGAGGTATGGTGAATGATGCCACCATGACAAGGGTGAAGTAACAACTACTCCCATTCTATGTGTCCTACAATTATGATCCCTTCCTGGTTTTGGCTTCAATAACTGCATCTAAAATGCTGATAGTTTGAACAAAGCATCAAAAGGAATGTATAATCAAAAAAATTACATTTTATAAATCAAGTTTTTGTGAAAAATATTTTGATAATATTTATTCAATTTTTTTATGTTACTACTGTAACTATGGATATGAAAAGAATTCCTAAAATATTGCTGTTTTCATGTTATCCACTGAGCCTCAAAATAGACTGATACTTCCTGCCTTGTACAGATCACTTCTTACTAGTCACAACATTATCATCAAAGGCAAGACTACAATGAAAGGTTGTAAGGAGGGCGTGGGTAAGCCCCTCATTTTACTATTTTTGTTGCCTGTCTTTGATCTTGTTCAAGCTATGTTATGTCTTTCTTGTGCACTGGTGCCCAAATACC
>JAODAL010046794.1:0-30557 GCA_025379985.1 Phyllomedusa bahiana
ACTAATATAGATGTTACAGGGCTGACGGCATGATTGCTGTTCACCTGAACAGTTGTCTGCACATTTCGGACGCTACCTCCTCCTTCTTTGTGCAATTTTCGGTGCTTTTTTTCCAAGATTCCTTCTAAAAATGAAACGTTTTCAGCTAAAATTGCAGATTGTTGGAAAAAAAAAATATTTTTAATTTCACAGCCTAACGCTAAACGAGCGTTGTGTTTCTGTGTTTAAAAAAACAAGTACCTCCTCTGTGATGTCATCGGTCCACCTCCCATGCACGTTCCTGATACTCAGTCTCTGTAGCTGAGCAAACATTGTTTTGCTAATCCACTGAGGAGAACTGTATTGTGCACAAGCTATATGCGTTTTATTTTCCCCCTTATTTGCTCGGGAAAGAGAAGATAAGCTCAGCAGGCAGCCTTCTTTCATTCCTTCATGAACGGCTGCAGGGCAAGAGGGAGGGAGGCTGAGCAGAGAGTCAGGGAGCGTCTGCATGTTTACTCAGATAATTACATTACAACCAGTGGATTCTCTATACTAAAGACTCAAGATCTTTCTCACCAGTCCCTTTCAAAACTCCTTCATGTTCCCTGCCATCAGATAAGAAGTGCAAACAGTGCAAGCACGGCCAGATCAGCTCCTGTCAGCTCCTGGTCCTGCTAATGTAAACTGTCAGAAACCAAGGCATGTAAGGAAGGCTGTAGCTCTCACAGCTTAAATTTTTAATGACATATATTTAGAAAAGTGATTAAATATCCATTTTGGAGGATTCCACGTCAACATTACATCGTGGCAAAACCCAAGTAGTTTCCAATATGGGGTCTTTTAAGGAGCATCTAATTATTAAGTTTTAGCACCTTAGGGTGTCCGCAAACCTGAAATGGCACCGAAATAAAATCATAATGAAAATGAGACCTCAGAGTCCGGTAGGTGCTCCTCCTATTCTGGGGCTTGTGGTAGAGCCAAATAGCGCACTAGGGCGATATATGGGAATCAATATTAAGTTGCATTTCCCTCTTGACATATACAGTGTTCCAGTGAATAATGGATGAAAATTGGGAAAAACTTTCACACAAAAAAAAATGAAATTTTTAAATTTCACCTCCACTTTGCTTTAATTTATGTAAATACCTAATGGGTTAATATTCCTAAACACTGTTTTGAATACATTAAACGGTGTAGTTTCTTAGATGGAGTGATTTATGGGGGTACCTAACATGCAGGCCCCTCAAAACCACATCAGAACTGGAGTGGCCCCCAAAAAATTTAATGTTGCAAATTTTCTTGAAAAGGTGAAAAATTACTACTAAATTTCTAAGCCCCCCAATATCGTAAAAAAAAACATTTAAAAAATGATGCCAACCTACAGTAGACATATGGTAGATGCTAGTTATAAACCATTTTGAGTGGAATAACTATCATGCATGCAGAAATTTTTGAACTTTAAAAATGACAAATTTTTCGAAATTTTTACACCACATTTTGAGATTTTTCTCTGTCCATCCCTCAGTACCTCATAGGCATCATGGCTGTTACCGAAAGCGACCACGCCAGGGGTAGAGATCTGGGACGTGCAGCGAAGACCAAGCTCTCTTGAGGGGGTTCAGGATGAGGAGCAGGGGGCTCCTTAAGGCATGTTCACACGGATTATTTGGACGAGGTTTTGGACAAGGTTTTCGGAGCGTTTCCTCGCCCAAAACCACATCAAAACCTCGCCTGAAACACGCGTCTTCAGAAGAGGTTTTAGAGGTTTTGGGCGAGGTTTTGGATCTGGGTTTGGAGCAGGTTTGGGACGAGGTTTTCACCCACAGAAATTAATAGCCAGAACAAAAACCACGCCCAAGACGCACAAAAAACGCGCTTCAACGAGGTTTTACATAGGAATCAATTAAAGGGGGTGGGGGGTTTGGACGATGTTTTGGGCAAGGAAACGCTCCGAAAACCTCGTCCAAATAAGTGTGAACAAGCCCTTAGACTCCGCTCCCTGGCGTTGTTATTGTCAGGCTGAACCTGCAGATCCATCTCCCAGCCCTTGACACCCATCTCTAACCCTAAGCCCAATTGAAACCTTACAGTAACCCCAAACACCCCCAAATTTTAAGCCAATATTAGGGTTGGGGATGTTTTTCTGCATATCCGAGCAAAATTTGGTTTGGTTCAATCCAAATGAAATTGCTTTTATTTAGGTGAATCAGACTTGCAACTCTACTAATAGTGATATGACAAATTGTTTGGTGCTTTTTTAAGAAGCCTTTCACATGGGGTAGAAATGATCATTGTTGGACTGAGAACCCTAGCCCACTAGAACTAATGACCAAACTCCCGGATCTTGATCTTGTCCAGAGGGCATGTGATCGTCAGATGGGTTTTACTGGCTGCAATTGTGGCCTAACTATTCTATAAGACCATTTTTATTCATATTTAGAGCTGCTTTCAAAATTCAATTGGTTGCCCTTAGCAACAGACAGCAGTCGTTGTCAGACGTGGAGAGTCCTAACAGATTTGTGCCAAGGATTTGTTCATCTGATGGATTTTTTTCACTAGAAAAAGCCATTGCTGGATACACAGCAAATATTAGGAGTGATACTCTTGGATTTCTGCTGCGGATTTACATTTCTCAGATTCCCATAAATAACAAAGGGATGAAGCTCCCATGTGGTTTTCATGTGGATTCTACTTAGGAAAATTTGTTGTGTAAACATACCCCAGTGTCAAACTGGGGTGCCTGGGGCCCAAATGTAGAGTTGATTCTTGAGACTCACTTGTGGAGCTGAATCTTGGGGCTCAACAGTAGAGCTGATTCTTGGGGCACCACCAGTAGAGTAGATTTGTTAGGCCTATCAGGGAAGCTGATTCCTGAAGCACACCTAGTTGATTTTTGGAGCACCACTAGTAGAGTTAATTCTAGGGGCCCAGCAATAGTTGATTCTTGGGGCCCATCAGTAGACTAAATTCTTAGAGCCACCAGTGGAGTTGATTCTTGGAGCCCACTAGTGGAGTTGATTCTTGGAGCCACCAGTAGAGTTGACTCCTGGGGTCCACCAGTGGAGTTGATTCTTGGAGCCCACCCGTAGAGTTGATTCTTGGAGCCCACCAGTAGCGTTGATTCTTGGAGCCTACAAGTAGAGTTGATTCTTGAAGCCACCAGTAGAGTTGATTCTTGGAGCCCAACAGTGGAGTTGATTTTTGGGGCACCACTAGTAGAGTTCATTCTAGGGTCCACCAGTAGAGTTGATTCTTGGGGCCACCAGGGGAGTTGATTCTTGGAGCCCACCAGTGGAGTTGATTTTTGGGACACCACTAGTAATGTTGATTCTTGGAGTCCACCAGTAGAGTTGATTCTTGGAGCCCATCAGTGGAGTTGAATTTATGGGCCCACCATTGGAATTGATTCTAGTGGCCTACTCTACAGCTAAATGGACATGCCTCTTGCACTCTGCCTCTTGCTTTATGCCTTCCTTTCTCTGCCCACCATGTCCTGGGGCCCACATTGCCCAGAGGCCTACCATTGGTTTCCCCTGTGGGCTATTCCAAGCCTCAGATCCCGAAACGGTGTAACTCATCTCCAGCTCCAACTTCAGTCTGGTAACAGGAAAGCAGCCGAATCCCCAATTTAGTTCTACACCTGAATAGAGTAGAAAACCTCATATAACTCTGTATTGGTACAAGCCAAGTATTGACAACAATAATGTACATTTTATACAGAATTAAACTGTAGGATGTTATAAAAAGAGGAGAATTTTCCTTGCAGAGGTGGCTGAGTGATGGCTGTGGATAACATTCCTTGGTGCAGTGTATATTAATGTAATGCATGGGATATGTTCAGGAGTCACTGACAGGGAGGTATTTATCAAGCTGAGATATCTCGTCTGTTTAGAAATATTGACTAATGACAGCGGCACCAAACATCATTAAGCTGCAGCTTTAAAGCGCAATTTCTATGTAAATTTAAAAATTTTTAAATCCTTAGGGGATAAAAGGGAGATGGGTAGAAGTTGTGAAAAACTGGGGTGAGGAGGGGGAAAAAAAAAAATCCAGAATAGATTGGCTTAATTCACTCTCGCTCCTCGCTGCATATCAGCATCTCACAAGTGGATGAGTGATTAAGTCAGAATGCACAAGGAATGGCCTCCAATATTGGGTAAAGAAAATTAATTTGTGAAAATTCTCCTGACGATGTTTCCAATTTATTTTACTAAAAACCTATGAAAAGGCATTTTGCAAATGGCAGAAGGGAAGATTTAATGGGGTTGTCTCCTACAGGTTTGCTTTTTTTTATTTAAAGATCTTGCAAAAAAAGTCACTTTGCAAATGTGCCATTAAAAGTGTCCCCCTTTTTCCAAAATTACCCCTCTTGTGGGGGCTGCATCAGCTCCCCAGGGTCGCTATAGCTACAACCTGTCCCCGATCTCCCCTTTTAAAAAGGCCTGCCTTTTTTGGGCCCCACGGGTTTCTATACTCAGACCTGTTTGATCTCTCCTGATAGGTCCAAAACGGTTGCTATATACAGCCCTGTTTGATCTCCCCTGATAGGCCCCCGCACTGGTTATAAGCTACAGACCTGTTTGACTCCCCTGTAGGCCCCAAACACGGGTTGCATAGCTAAGACCGGTTTTCTACTGCAGCCTAGTATAAGCCAGTAAACCCCCCTAAATTTCAAAGTAAACCAAGAAAACAGGACTAGGGAGATGAATCAATGAGGAGAAAACCCCCCTTTAAAGGAAATGTACAGGTGTAGAAAAACAAAGCTTCCTATTGACACTCACAGCGCCACACCTCCCTACTGGTTGTGTCCGGTACTGCGCTTGTGGACAGGTGTGGCAGCTTATTTTGGACAAAGCAGCCATTTTTATTTTTTTATTTAACAGGGTTTTCCAAGATTTTAAAAACCTCCCAAGAAAATTAAAAGGTTGTCCACTCAAAGTTTGCTTTCAAATGAGGGAATGTTAAAGGGGTTTTTCCCAAAGAATGAGTTCCTTACCTAACGGGCTGATACTCCCCCTTGACCTTGAAAAAAAGAAAAAAACCTCCCCCCCCTTTGATTCTTTTCCCACCTCCCTCCGCCTCAGGCTGATATTCAGTCCTGTAGTTGAGCAAACTTTGGGCTAATCCAAGGGAGAACTGTATGGCACAAGCTATGGGTTTGTTTCCTCCCTTTTTATCTCCTCAGGAGTAAAAAAAAAAGCTCCAAGGGCAGCTTCATACTACCCCAAGAAATTAGGGGCCCCACGGGAGCTCCATTATCAGAAATAAACAACCAGTTTAGTCCCTATACAGCGAAAGGGGGGTTTCCCGAAACAAAATAGGCTGTCCCATAACCATTTCACATTATTTGGGCTCTTTTGGACCCTTTCTGGCCCCGGATTTTGGGTGCGGCAACCCCCTTATTATATAAAAAGTTCCAAAGGAATTTGGATTTCCCTTGCCCTGGCCGGCATCCGCGGCGGGGAGAAAAATTTTAAATGCAATTATCCAGGGGCAAAACGGCCGTTGGGTTTAAAGAAAGTCATGGGGCGGGGGGCAGCGCCCCCCCCCCCCCCCCGCACCCCCCCTTTTTCAGCTGTAATTTCGAGCGAAACCGGGTCGCAATTACGGGTTGAATAACCGTGGAACCCGGGCCTAACACGCTTTTTTTTCCCCCTCCCTTCAAAAATCGTTCCCGTGCCCCCATCAGAAAAGAAGGCAAACAAAGCAAAACGGGCCAGGAGCTTTCCAGATCACCCTGGTCGAGCTAATGTAAAGCAGGAAAAAAGGCATCTAATCAGGGTCCCGCTCTCAGAGACTTACTTTTTTTTAAACAAAATAATTTAGAAAAGTGATTAAAACCCATTTTGGAGGGTTTACATCAACAAGATTGTGGCAAAACCCTTTTTAAAAGAAAACTTTTTTCAAAAAAATTGATCTTTTTTATATTTTCCCTTTCAGAAGAGAGATTTTTTTTCCTCTCTAAGTGCACACAGGGTTTTTTTTTGGGGTTCCGTCCCCTTCTCCCCAAAATTTTTAAGACAGCAGCACTTGAAAACCAGGTTTTTGGTTGTCTCTAAAAACAAAAATTTTCTTTTGTTTTTTTACTTTGAGCCCCTGTAGCCTTTTGATGACATCTCCGCCTCTGTCAGGCAATTTGAAAAGTGGGGGAAAACGAGCTATGGGGAGATAGGGAATAACCCGGGGAAACCTTGGGGCATCAGAGCAGGGAAAATCTCTCTTCTCTTCGAAAAAAGTATATCAAAAGCAATATATTTTGGGAAAAATCTTTATTTTCGTTCCCTACTTGTTGAAAGCTAAACTTTGTAGTGAATCAACCCTTTTAAAATGATACTTTCCTCTCCTTCCCCCCCTCCCCGATGCCAAGCTCAGTTTTCCTCACTGTCCCTCCTGAGTGTCAGTTCAGGGTAATGATGCAGCACCCAAACACTACCCCTGTAGTCCATTTTGGAAAATAAACACTTAACTAAGGGCCAAAAATTGGTTCAGAATTTGGGAATGTGATGTTTTTTAATGGGGGGACAGAGGGGAAAACGGGGAGTTCTGACAGCACTCGAACAGTGGTGACGGGAGAGGTGAGTATTGGTTCATTTTCTATTTTAGCACAATGGGAGGTTTTTAAAAATTTTGGAAATCCCCTTTAATTCCTTCATAGAGCCCCATTATATTCCACAACACTGTACAGAGATTACCCTCATTCACATTGGTCCCTGTCCCCATTTGGTCTTACAGTCTAAATTCCATTTATCCTATTTACATTTTTTGGGGTTGGGAAAAACCCAAGGATCCAAAACCACACAGGGAAACATACAAATCCTTTCGATGGGGTTTAAACCCCTGACCCCCGGCGTAAGGCAAAAAAGTGCTAACCACTGAGCCACAATGCTGCACTGTTTTTATAATCCCGAACAATTTAACACAAGGAATTTTACTGAAAGAACATCAATGCCGACCTAGAGTCTTGGCGCGAATGTCTTGGGCCTCAGAGCTTTCCCTGGATCCAACGCCGACGGCCCATCGGTGACTGAAGCTCTTCATGTCCTATAGCTACACCCTTATATGGGCTATGACTCTTAGCCATGTTAGCTTCTTCAGGCAAATGCAGCAATATCTTTCCCAATGCTATTTTCTATCAATGAAAACTCATTGCCTTCTTGGGTGGAATCACTCCTCAACCTGTTAAAAGACCTTTTTATTTTTGCTTCATTTGATCCGCCAGAACTTTTTATAATTAACACCATGTAGCCAGTTTGTTTTAAAGGACCCATCATATTTGCTAGACACCATTTTTGGGTTAACCTATAGTAGCCTTTAATTCACATGCATTATTTAGTAATGGGGAATCTAGTCTGCTCCTGCAATCACGTAGTTTGGACAGGACAAAGAAAGCTCTTTCCCCTTTTTATGCATTGCAATCAGTGTTTATTGTGGCACCTAAAGGCAGAGGCGTAACTTCAAGCTCTGGGGCATTAGTGAAAAAAGTGAAATGGGCCCCCCCCCAGTTATCATGCGCCATTTGCAATACTGGTGTCTTCTTATGTGGCAGAAGTGCTTTTGGCCCCCCTCAGGCTGCTGGGCCCAGTAGCGACTGCTACCTCTGCACCCCCTGTAGCTACACCCCTGCCCAAAGGGATATTCTCCCCTAACACATTAATGTGTGATAGGTGTGGGTCCCACCTCTGGGATTCACATCTATCTCAAGAACGAGCCCTAGAAAGCCTCTGATTAATACTTAGTGGGAACTATCCAGGGCCGGACTGGGAATAAAAATCAGCCCTGGCACAGAGCCCCCAGCAGCCCACATACAATATCCGCTTAAAAAATTTCCCTTGTCTCGCACTCGCCACTTTCTAAAATAAACTACACTAAAAGGGCTGCTTTCACACGGAGCGTTTTTTGGAGCATTTTTGATGTGTTTTTGATGCGTTTTTGTGCAGAAAGGCAGAGCAGTTATTGCTGGATATTTCTGCACAAAAAAAATGCATCAAAAAATGCACCAAAAACCGCTCCGTGTGAAAGCCCCCTAAACACAAGCATAGCCTACAACCCCACCAATCACATCCCCAGTAGTCAGGTCACCATCACATGAATACAGCACTGATAGAAGTACAATGACCCCCGACAGCAGGGACTCACAGGAGACGTCATCTCTGATGGGAGTTGTTCTCTTCTTTTTTTCCCTTCCCCAAATCGTCCCAAACCTCCATGACGTCTTCCCTGATGAGTTGTTCCCTTCCCATTTTTTCTCTGTCCGGTACAGCATGCAATGGTCTTCTTCTCCAGAGTCACTATTTGTCCCTGTAGAATTTAACCACAAATACATCTTAGACTCCTCACTTTTCCACACTTTCCTATCAATTCCCAAATCTGTACAAACTCCCATCCATAGAGGCCCCAAACAGTAATTGTGCCCCCTTTGGTGCCCCACACAGTAAAAAGTTAGCCCATTGTACCCCAAACGGGAGTATGTTGGGACCCAAAAAATTAGAAATTAAAAAAAATGTCAGGATAAGTGGCATGTAAATAGGTAGACCCCCATTAGGTAGGTAAACAGGGCTTTCCCCCATTAATCTGGGAAAGGGGGACAGAAACTACCCCTGTTTTAGCCAGGTAGATAGGACATCCCCCAGTAACTAGCCAGGTTTGCTGGGGCCTTGCCCCCAGTAATTAGCCAGTAGGGCCATAATTAGCCAGGTAGGGCCAATATGTAGCCAAGTAGGGCCAGTATGTAGCCAGGTAGGGCCAGTATATAGGCAAGCAGGGCCAGTATATAGGCAGGCAGGGCCAGTATATAGGCTGGCAGGACTAGTATATAGGCTGGCGGGCCAGTATATAGCAAGCAGGAATAGTATATAGGCAGGCAGGACCCGTAATATAGGCAGGCAGGACTAGTATATAGGCAGGCAGGGCCCGTTATATTGGCAAGGCGGGGCCAGTATATAGGCAGGCATGGGCCACTTATAAGCAGGAGGCAGGGCCATTTATAGGAAGGGGAGGCGGTAGTATATAGCTAGGCAGACAGGGCCACTTAAAGGCTGGCTGGCAGGGCTAGTATATAGCTAGGCTGGCAGGTCCCTTATAGGCAGGGATAGTATATAGCTAGGCAGGCAGGGCCACTTATAGGCAGGGCTAATATATAGCTAGGCAGCCAGGGCCCTTATAGGCAGGGGAGGCAAGGGAGGGCTAGTATATAGCTAGGCAGGCAGGGCCACTTATAGGCAGGGCTAGGGATATAGCTAGGGGGAGGGCCCCTTATAGGCAGGGCTAAGTATATATACTAGGCAGGCAGGGCCCTTATAGGCAGGGCTAGTAGATATAGCTAAGGCAAGCAGGGCCTTTAGGCAGGGCTAGTTTTATATAGCTAGGCAAAGGCAGGGCCCTTATAGGCAGGGCTAGTGTATATAGCTAGTAGGCAGGCAGGGCCCTTATAGGAAGGGCTAGTATATATAGCTAGGCAGGCAGGGCCCTATAGGCAGGGCTAGTATATTATAGCTAGGAAGGCAGGCACCTTTATAGGCAGGGCTAGTTTTATATATAGCTTTGGCAAGCAGGGCCCTTATAGCAGGGCTAGTATATTATGCTAGGGGAGGCAGGGCCCTTATAGGCAGGGCTAGTGTATATAGCTAGGCAAGCAGGGCCCTTATAGGCAGGGCTAGTATATATAGCTAGGCAGGCAGGGCGACTTATAGGCAGGGCTAGTATATATAGCTAGGCAGGCAGGGCCCTTATAGGCAGGGCTAGTATATATAGCTAGGCAGGCAGGCAGGGCTAGTGTATATAGCTAGGCAGGCAGGGCTAGTATATATATAGCTAGGCAGGCAGGCAGGGCTAGTATATATAGCTAGGCAGGCAGGCAGGGCTAGTATATATAGCTAGGCAGGCAGGCAGGGCTAGTGTATATAGCTAGGCAGGCAGGCAGGGCTAGTGTATATAGCTAGGCAGGCAGGCAGGGCTAGTGTATATAGCTAGGCAGGCAGGCAGGGCCAGTAGGTAGTAAATAAATAAATAAATAATAATACTTACCTGAAGCTTCTGCTTCCTCTTCTCTCCTCATCCGGAAGCCTCTAGCAGCTGAGAGCGGGCCGCGGAGCGGGCGCGCGATGACCTCATCACATCACGCGCCTGCCCCGCGGCCTCCTGGGAGCTGAACAGACAGGATCAGAATTTCCCGGCTGTTCAGCCTTGGCCGCTGCTTGCAAACCCCGCCGGTGATGCTGCATGGCTGGGTCTGTGACCCGGCCATGCAGCCATGTGGCGAGTGGGGCCTGTTGGCCCCTGGAACAGGGGTCCGGTCGCATATGCGACCGTTGCAGCCCCTTTCCATGCGCCGGCACTCGGGACCCGCCGGGGGGGGAAAACACCGGTCCCGTTCGGCGGGCGCGCCGAGCCGCGGCCCTGCGGCCTGGAACTATCCTATTGATTTCAATGGAAGTTCTGAGTACAGCTGAGTGGTGCGCTGGGAACACCCATTGAACTAAATGGGAGCATTCTGACCACCCTTCTATGTTGAACAGAAATTTTCTGTTCATGGAATAGGTGTGAGTCCCAGAACATTAAATTTTAGTCCCGCTGCCAGACTTGAATATGCGATTGTTTGTTTGCATGGACTACATATTACAGTACTCATGTACTGGTGTACCCACAGGGCCGCTATGGGCCTCGAGCAACTGAAAGGCACAGAGGGAACGATCAGGGGCTTCAATGGACTGTGGTCCCATATTCTAATCACTGTTTTCTGTGGCATCTTAATCTAGAACATGGCTGGGACTGAAGCTTTCTCCTGGTCACAAGTGGTGGGTGGCAGCTGTATTTAACAGTTGGACATAGTTGCGGCAAAAAAATTGCATGGACACGCCCATCTTGTTGGTGTGCCACGCCCCTTCAAAAAGCCACACCCACCTCACCTAACTGCATAACAGCTTTGGAAGAAAGCCAGGTAGATGCCCCCTCTAGCCAGGTAGTGCCCTTATAGCCAGGTAGTAGCCCCCCATAACCAGGTAGTGCCTCTTACAGGCAGGTAGAGACCCCTTGTAGCCAAGTAGATGCCCCCTTGCAGCCAGGTAGATGCCCCCTTGTAGCCAGGTAGAGCCCCCTCTGTAGCCAGGTAGAGCCCAATTTGTAGCCAGGTAGTGCCCCTTTTGTAGCCAGGTAGAGCCCTCTTATAGCCAGGTAGAGCCCCATTGTAGCCAGGTAGAGTCCTCTTATAGCCAGGTAGAGCCTCCATTGTAGCCAGGTAGAGCCCTCTTATAGCCATGTAGTGCCCCCATTGTAGCCAGGTAGAGCCCCCATTATAGCCAGGTAAGCCCCATTGTAGCAGTAGATGCCCTTTGTAGCCAGGTAGATGCCCCCTTTGTTGTCAGGTAGATGCCCCCTTTGTTGTCAGGTAGTGCCCCCTTTGTTGTCAGGTAGATGCCCCCTGTGTTGTCAGGTAGTTGCCCCCTTTGTTGTCCGGTCGTTGCCCCCTTTGTAGTCAGGTAGATGCCCCCTTTGTTGTCAGTAGATGCCCCTTTGTTGTCAGGTAGTGCCCCCTTTGTTGTCAGGTAGATGCCCCCTTTAGTTGTCAGTAAGTTGCCCCCTTTGTTGTCAGGTAGTTGCCCCCCTTGAGTCAGGTAGTCCCCCCTTTGTTGTCAGGTAGTTGCCCCCTTTGTGTCAGGTAGATGCCCTCCTATAGCTAATAAAAAAAAAAATAAAAAAAGCCACTTGCCTCCCCCCGGTCCCTGCAGCCCCCAAAACATTCCGGCCGATCTCCTCAGCGTCGCAGGGGGAGTGAGTGCAGCCGCGCGTCACTCCCCCAGCGATGCTGATCTGTCTGTCCAGAGGGGAGACGGGAGGAGGGAGCGATCCCTCCTGCCTTCTCCCTGTACTGCTGACTGACTGTGCGGCTGCGGCCACACAAGTCAGTGAAACTCGTGGGGCGGGTGAGCGGCCGCTTCACCCGCCTGTAGGAGCGGCCCGGCGGCGACAGAGTATCGCACCAGCGCTACTCTGGCGCCGCGGTCATTTAAAGAACCCCCGCTGTCTGCTGGCGGCGGGAGGTTCGCCAACTCTGCCTGGGTGGCGGGGGGGGGCCCCCATTAGCGGGTCCCCCCCGCCAAAAGCGGGAGAGTTGGCATGTATGCGTATGGATCATGCTCAGGGAGAGATCCTGCTCCATAATCCCTTAGTGCTGCAAAATATTGTGGTACATCCTGGTGCGCTAAAGGGTGAAAGATGTTCTGTCACATCTGCTTTAGAAAAAACTTGCATTTCCTATAAAATAACTATTCTGTAGCTTATTTGCTGTAGGTTGTGTTGTTCCTCTGTTAGGCTATGTTCACACGGTGTATTGTGGCGTGTACAGTACGCACCGCAATACACCGTGTGCTTTGGGAGTCGCCTAATCAGCGGGGATCCCGGGGCATGGGGGGGCCCGGAGCCCGCCACCCCATAGACACATTATCGGGGCCAGGGCCGTATTTGCCAAAGGCACCGTGGGCACTCCCAGGGCGGCACCCTGAGGGGGGGGGCCCCCCGGCGCTAGACAGAATGTGCACATCTGTGTGTTTTTTTTTTATATACTGTGTATAATTGTAGGGCGTGATTTAGGGTGGATATTACTGTGGGGTGTGGATATATACTGTGTGTGTATGAATGGTGTGGTAAATACTGTGCTGTGTAGAATGTGTAGGATATATACTGTCTGGCATGGATGTTTGTGGGGAATTACTGTGTATAAAAAAATATTGTTGGATATATACTGTGTATGAATATATGTGTGGATATACACTGTGTATGAATGTATGTGTGGATATATACTGAGTATGCATGTATGTGTGGATATATACTGTATATGAATGTGTATGTGTGTGGCTATATACAATGCATGGATGTGTATGAATATATACTGTGGGGGTGGATTTATATGTGATGGAGGGGTGTAAATACTGTGTGGCAGGATGGGGTGCCTATACGTGTGTGTGATGGATGGGGTGCTATACTGTTGTGTGCAGGATGGGGTCCCCTTTACTGTGTGTGTGCATGGATGGGGCAATACTGTGTGTGTGCAGGGAGGGGGTGCAAAACTGTGTTGTGCATGGATGGGGTGCATATACTGTGTGTGTGTGGATGGGGTGCATATACGTGTGTTGATGGATGGGGTGCAATACTGTGTGTGTGCATGGATGGGGTGCATATTCTGTGCATAGTTTTGGGGTTTTAAATTATGTTGTGTATGTCTATTATGGTGTTATATTATTGAATCTATGGTATATACTGTTGAAAAAAATTTAAACCGTGTATGTAAATATATTGTGTATATAGATGTGTATATACTGTTTGTGGGCAGTTGTATACCTGTGTTTGTTTTAAATGTGTGTTTTTATATTTTAAATATATTATATATATATATTTTTTAAATATATATATATATTGTATGTAGTGGTGTATACAGGGGTGTATACCTACCTAAATTATTTTTACCTTATTATTTTATACCTTACTGATCGATGATGAGATTAATAATAGGGAGATATAAAATAAATAGATAGATAGATAGATATGAGATAGATAGAAAGAGATAGATAGATAGGATTATAGATAATAGATATGAGATAGATGATAATAATAGATAGATATGAAAGATAGATAATATGAGATAGATAGATAGATAGATTTGAGATAGAAGAAAATGAGCTAGAAGATAATATAATTAGTAGATAGAGTAGATAGATAGATATGAAAGATAGATATGAGATAGATAATATAGATAGATAGATAGATAGATAGATAGATAGATAGATAGATATAGATAGATAGATATGAGATAATAGAAGAGAGATAGATAGATATGGATAGATAATATGAGATAGAGAGATAGATATGAGATAGATGTATGAGATACATAATAGATAGATAGAGATACATAGAAGATAGAAGATAATAGATAGATAGATATGAGATAGATAGATAGATAGATAGATAATAGATATGAGATAGAAGATGATATGAGAAGAAGATAGATAGATAGTATTAGTAGATGATATGAGATAGATAGTAGATAGATAGATAGATAGATGATAAGGAAAATTAGATAATGATATGAATAGATGATATAGAAGATAGATATGAGATAGAAAGATAATAGTAGATAGATTGAGATAGATAGATAGATATGAGATAGATAGAATGAGTAGATAGATAGATGTAGATATGAGATAATAGATAGATGATAGATATAAATAGTAGATATGAGATAATAGTAGTATGAATAAAAAGATATGAGTGATAGTATGAATGATAGAGGATAGGTGATAGACAGATAGATAGATAGATATGAATAGATAGAATAATAAAATAATAGAAGATTGAAAGGGAGATAGATAGATAGTTGGATAGGAGATAGATAGATATGAGTAGATAATAGATAGATAGATAGATATAGATAGATAGATGAAATAGATAGATAGATAGAATAGAAAATTGAAGTTTCCTGCAGAATTTTTTTTCCCAACTTTTTAAAAACTTCTGCAGGATGTAGGTTTGCCCACTAAAGGGGCCAGCAAAAGGTTTTAATAGAGCACAAGTGCTATAGTATATTGTTCCAGTGATCATTTCTATAAGTACACAGAGAAAAAAATTATATCACATGGTAATCTAGAAAAAAAAAAACGCCTCCCCTCCCCCACGATTTTTTTTTTTTTTTTTGTGGGACGGCAAGGGGGCCCAGACAATTTGGGTGTAGGGGGCCCTGAAATTCCTGATAGCATCCCCGCTTTGTGCGTACAGTTGTGTGAATGTTGTTATATGGGGGTGAGAGACATGGGGGCCGGGAGGTGAAGATTTGGGGTCCGGGGGGTGAAGATTGGGGGCCCCGGGGGGTGGGAAAATGTGGGGGGCCGGAGGTGAAGACAGTGGGGGGGGGTGAGAGACATGGGGATGCTGGGGTAAGAGATTTGGGTGGGGGGAGGGGGGAGATTGGGGTGCTGGAGGTGAAGCATGGGGGGGGGGTAAATGTGGGGTGCTGGAGGGGAAGACATGTCTGGGGAGGGTGGAGAGATGTGGCGTGCTGGGGGGGAGAGAATTTGGGGGGAAGTGGGGCATGCTGGGGGGAAGGGTGAACGTGGGGGGGTTTTAAGGGGTGAGAGACTGGGGGGCTGGGGAGGGAGGAAAGATGTGTGGTGTTGGGGGAGGGGGTGAAGATTGTGGGGGTGTGTGGAGGAGGGGGAGAAAGTGGGGGTTGGGGGGGTAGGGGGCAAGACATGGGGGGTTAGGAATCCATTCTTTTATCCTGCCTGGGGGCGTTGGGTATTAACCTATCCCGTTTTTTATATTACCGATTTTTCCCGTCATCTTGCGGATATAGTGAGTGTATGTACATGCCGTATAGCGGGTACTTTAGAAGCATGTCGGCCCCAAAGTGTACTTCTATAACGGTGTGTCCCATCCCATAGACTTTTTTCTGTCATTTTTCTTCCGGGCGGCCCAATACAAATTGGGGAAAAAGGCAGGTAATCATAGCTTTCAATGAGAGTTATGAATTACTGTATTTGCGGGCCGTACTATGGGTGCATTGCACTAAGGGTGTCTACCACTAAATGGTCACTGAATGGAGGTAATATACAGTCTGCAGAGCCACTGTACACTGATATCTACCAATATATGGTCACTGTGTGGAGGTAATATACAGTCTAAAGAGCCTGTGTACACTGGTGTCTACCACTATATGGTCACTGTATGGTAATAATATACAGTCTGCAGAGCCTGTGTACACTGGTGTCTACCACTGTATGGTCACTGTATGGAGGTAATATACAGTCTGCAGAGCCAGTGTACACTGATATCTACCACTATATGGTCACTGTATGGAGGTAATATACAGTCTGCCGAGCCTGTATACACTGATATCTACCAATATATGGCCACTGTATGGAGGTAATATACAGTCTGCAGAACCTGTATACACTGGTGTCTACCACTATATGGTCACTGTATGGTGGTAATGTACAGTCTGCAGAGCCTGTATACACTGGTGTCTACCACTATATGGTCACTGAATGGTGGTAATATACAGTCTGCAGAGCCTGTGTACACTGGTGTCCATCACTATATGGTCACTGTATGGACGTAATATACAGTCTGCAGAGCCTGTGTACACGTATCTACCACTATATATTCACTGTATGGAGTTAATATACAGTCTGCAGAGCCTGTGTACACTGGTGTCTACCACTATATGGTCACTGTATGGAGGTAATATACAGTCTGCAGAGCCTGTGTACACTGATGTCTACCACTATATGGTCACTGTATGGATGTAATATACAGTCTGCAGAGCCTGTGTACACGTATCTACCACTATATATTCACTGTATGGGGTTAATATACAGTCTGCAGAGCCTGTGTACTCTATGGTCACTGTATGATGGAAATATTGGTTGTAATGTAATGGTTTACGTTCAGGCACAGTTTGGCGGTATCTCCCAGCTCTCCTGGATGCTGAATAGACTATCCAACGTCTAGGAAAGCTGGGTGACAGCAAACCCTTCAATTAGCTTTCCTCTAGAGCCGTTACATGGTCATAATGGGTGTGGCTTTTGTAAAGGGGTGTGACATGTTGTGAAAGGGGCGTGGTAATGCAAATTGTTAATGGGGGCGTATTCAGATTTAGTGCCTAGGGCAGCACGACCTATAAATTCAGCCCTGCTCGCGGCGAGCAATCGCTGCTAACAATTGGCATGTCAATTCTCCCCCCACGCCTACAATACGATCGTGTTGTACGCGCGGGGAGACGATGCGTAAACCATAGTTCTCTATGAGAGCTAGGAATTACCGTAATTGTGACGCACATTTCGCCGCGTATAACATTCAATACGCAGCAAAATACGCGCTGAAATGTGCGCCAAAGTAAGCCGTGTGAACATGGCCTTAGGCTACGTTTACACAGCACGGGTTTTGTTATCAGATTTACGGCGGATTCAGTATTTGGAATCCGCTGAAAATCCGTCGGTACCCAGTGCTGTGTAGATCGCAATGAAAAATCCGTGCTGTAGTCTACACAGAGTCTCCAAAACCTCTAACCCCTGATGAACCCAGGTTAGCTGGTGAAACATGTCGGGGAGGTCAGACATGACGTTTTAAATTGTGATTTCTCACCTCTGTCTAGAAGTGTCTCCTGCTGCAGAGTGTGTCACAAGGGGGCCTTATTTGTTTTGTGTCCATTAGATTAGGGACGACTGCCCAAGTAGGAGGCTTGGGATCCCTTACTGGAGTTAGTAAATTACTGTATATATAAGGCTTTCCTGTTACTAGGTGGTGTTCCACCAGACTTGATAATAGAAAAGGAGCTATTCCTTCCTTCTTTCAGTAGTAGAAAGGGTTAAATGGTGAGGTTAGAAATCAGGTTTTTAAATAGTGTGTATAGAGGTTAAGATTTATACATAATAAAAGTTACGTTTTAGTGTTTTACAGATAGCGAACTGATAGAGTTTAAGTTTGCCTAGGGCAAAATAGTAAATATAGTAGTCTACACAGCTCAGATTTTTCCTGGTGGGCTTTAAAATCCGCTGTATTGTGGCGGATTTTCAAACTTGATGGATCTTCCCTAGGATCTCCGTCGGATTCCCATACATTCAATGTACGGGGCCAACGGGAAATCCGAAAACCAGCCGCAGTTTTTAGCGCAAATCTGTGCCAAGAACCGCGGTCCAGTGATGTTAAAATACCTTCGGATTTTGGACGACATTTCAACATTGCTGTGTAGACATAGCCTTATACCTGCTGGAAATGGCTGACTACATCCACAGCTTGTATGAATGGTGGATCCATTCCGCTTGTCCCTACAAATTCATGCACCACTGGTGCTGACACCATCAGAATCGATAGAAGGAGCAGTAAAGACCCTGCTAATTTACATTCCCAGGAGGAATAACAGAGGAACAGTACAATGTAGAGAAAAGATGCTTTAGGGCTTGTCCCCATAGCAAGGGTTATTGGTCGGTTTTTCACACCGACATACAATAGAATTTAACCCCTTTTTGACGGACGGTCATAATAATATGACTCTAATTTTGCTTACTCCTCGCCTTCTGAAAGCAATACATTTTTTATTTTTCCACCTACATAGACGTGTGAGGGCTTTTTTTTGCAGGACAAGATGCACTTTCTAATGGTGTTATTCATAGTGCCATAGAATAGACGGCAAAAAAATTCTGTCGGGCAAAATTTGAAAAAAACTTACTTGCGCCAGTTTTTTTTTTTTATGGCATTCAATCTCTTCTACAGTGTGATATGAATCCGGCAATACCAAACGTGTAGGGTTTCCGTTAGGTTTTGGTGCCGCAAAAAAATTCCAAACATTTTCTACGGACATGAATGAGGCGTCATTTTCTGCAGGCTGAAGTGTACTTGTTATTGCTAGCAGTTTGGAATACATGCAACTTTTTTGATCACTTTTATTCCATAAAATGACCAGAAAAACGCAATTTTGGCGTTTGGAATTTTTTTCTTCTCCGGTGTTCAGCGTACGGGATAAATGATGTTATATTTTTATAGATCGGACTTTTTCGGACGCGGCGATACCAAATATGTGTAACTTTTTTTTTTGAAATGTCGAAAGGGGTGATTTGAACTTTTAATAGTTTTTAATTTTTTTTTACACTTTAAAACATTCTCTGTAATTTCGGCACGCATCTCGCTCGTATCAGAGCGCAAATACGAGGCAAAATGCGCGCTTAAAGTATGCCATGTAAACATAGCCTTAAAGGGTTTGTCTTGCTACAAAGATCAGCTTTCAACATGTAGGGAACACTAAAAAGATGTTTTCCAAATATATTGCTTTGTTCATCTTTTTTGTTAAGGAGCTACAAGTGATTTTATCACCTTCTGTGCTCTCTCTGGTTCCCCAAGTGACCGACCTGTTAACTTTTTCCCCCCTGCTGTTTTTTCTATCTGATAGCAGGGAGTGAAGTCATCACACAGCACAGAACTCCAGACAGTGAGAGCTTGTTTGTTATCTGATCTTTCAGACAAAAGAAAGCAATTACTTCTGTTTACTTAAATCTCATGCTGTCAGGAGCAGGGAAGCTTCTGAGTTCATCTAATTAGCAGGGGTCTGAATACACGGAGCTCATATATGTAATGTGGCGGAGTGGTGGATTCACTGGACCGCCGCAAGCGATGGTACGGGCCACCCCAGGGAGCGGAGTCTAAGTGGGTTCCGGTTTTCACCAGAGCCTGCCGCAAAGCGGGATGGACTTGCTGCAGCGGGATTCCACCAGGTCGCTACCCCCGATGTGGCAGGCTTGCGGAGGCGGTCGAAGTGCCACGCGGTACAGAAAACGGTAGGCAAGGTCGGAGTCGAGGTCGAGCCAAGAGGTCGGGGCAGGCAGCGAAGGTTCGGAGTCGGGGACGTAAGCAGGCAGGACTGGTACACGGGATAGGCAAACCGGAACAAGACAAGGCTTCCTCTCATAGAACAAGGCGCTATGGATTCGGCAAAGAGGTCCCAGAGGTGGAGCCCTTATATAGGATCAGCGGCCGGCAAAACCAATTACTGGCGCGCTGTCCCTTTAAATTTGAGAGAGCCAGCGCGCGCCCTAAGGAGCGGGGCCGTGCGCCCCCCGGTCAGCAGACAGTGACCGGGAAGCAGGAGCGTGGACTGGTAAGTGGATGTGCCCGAGGGGGCGCGTGCGCCCGCGAACCGCACCGCTCGCCTCGGGCGCAAGCCAGGGCGCAGGGGAACGGGCTGCGGGGTCACTCGTTACAATATACTAATTACAGACAGCTTGACCAGGAAGTGACAGAGCAAAGCAGCATTATTTCATTCATGCATCCCATGAAACTTTGAGATGAGACAACCCCTTTAATTCATGGGAAATTTAAATATTTACTAAAACAGATCTGACAGGAACCATTGGTGATGATGTCTTCGGGTTAGATTGTAGTAGTCGGCACCAGACTATGGTAATTGACCGTCAAACCAGTGATGTCATTGGGCTGCGGACAGAGTATGATGATGGAGCAGGAAGATAGGAGTAACAATATGCTAAAAAAGAGCAAACAAAACAGTTGCCCTTGTGCTGAAAGTAACTTAATACCCATTATCTAAATTCAGGTCCTTGACTGAACACGCAATGGAGCGTACGGCTGAAAGTCATTTTTATTCATAAATCCCCTTCCCTTATGCTTGATAAGGAAGCGGCTGCGGAGAGGATCTATATCTCGGTCAATAAAAGTGCTTATGCACGGGCCAGATTATTAAACTCCTCTGCAGAATTCGCTCTGCCCTAGGCGCAGTGTAAAGACAGCGGGTAAGAAAAAACTGATAGTCTTGTAAGGATTTAACTCTAAACATTAAATTTAATAATCCTTTAAATGCGCTGTAAAATCCAAAGACGTCGTAGATGAGCAATGCGGGCAATAGCATCAACAGCAATCATTCCCAGGCAGCTCTGGGATCTAGGAGGGAGGAGATAATGAGTGTTGTAGTCCATAGCCGATCATTGACAACCTTTGAAATCATCTATCTTTACATTTTTCCATATTTCTCTCCATAGGGGGCAGGTTTTTTTTTCTAGCTAGTGCTGCTAGAGTTCAGAGCTTTAAAAGTCAGAAACGAGATTGGGACAGTTGTCAATTCTATTCCCATTACTACTGCAGAGCGTGACTCAGCAGGGGGTGACAATAAATAAATAAGAAAGCTGAAATTCACAAAAAAAAAAAATATGTTGCGAATGCCCAAAATGTACAGCAATGGTTTATATTGAATTATGATGTGCGTTATTTGTGGCGCAGTATCTGCCTTCCTTAACCCCTTAAGGACCCGGCGTTTTTTTTTGGTGACACGTTCGTTTTTCTCTCCTCGCCTTCTGAAAGCCATAACTTCTTTATTTTTCCACCTACATAGACACATGAGGGCTTTTATTTTGCGGGACAAGATGTACTTTCTAATGGTGTTATTCACTATACTATAGAATATACTGGGAAACCGCAAAAAAATTCCAAGTGGGACAAATTGTGAAAAAAAATGTATTTTCGCCATGTTTGCGGGGGTTTTGCTTTTACGGCGTTCAATCT
The DNA here is from genome assembly GCA_025379985.1 of Phyllomedusa bahiana. Lineage (NCBI taxonomy): Eukaryota > Metazoa > Chordata > Amphibia > Anura > Hylidae > Phyllomedusa > Phyllomedusa bahiana. The sequence goes on from JAODAL010046794.1 coordinate 21,034, forward strand.
TCAGTAAATATAATGTGTTATCTGTATTCTACAGGTTGTAACGCATCCGGCAATACCAAACATGTAGGGTTTCCATTATGTTTTGGTACCGTAAAAAAATTCCAAACATTTTCTATTTTTGAAATTTGCGCCACGGCGCCATTTTGTGCGACCAATAACTTTTTTGTACTAACACCTACGGACGTCAGTGAGGGGGCATTTTTTGCGGGCTGAAGTGTACTTTTTATCGCTAGCAGTTTGGAATGCATGCGACTTTTTTGATCACTTTTATTCCATTTTTTGTGTGACATAAAATGACCAAAAATCTTAATTTTGGCGTTTGGAATTTTTTTTCTAATACGGTGTTCAGCGTACGGGATAATTGATGTTATATTTTTATAGATCGGACTTTTTCGGACGCGGCGATACCAAATATGTGTAAATTTTTTATTTTTTTAATTATTTTTTTTTTAAAATGGGTAATGGGGGGTTTTTTTAAATTTTAATACTTTTTTTTTTTTTTTGCACTTTAAAACTTTATTTTTTATTTTTTTTTACTGTAACATTGAGGCCACCTGTGGTACTTGAACACTAGGTGGCGCGATTGTTAATACAACCTAATGCATTGCATAGGCAATGCATTAGGGTGTACAAAGATGGCGGTTTCCCCACTTCCTGTCTGCGGCCGGAAGTGGGGCAAACCGGCCAGGGTAAGTGACGGGAGCCTTCTCAAGGCTCCCCACCACAATGCCCGGTGATCGGATCAGCGCAGCTATGCTGATGCCGATGACCGTAATGATCCGTGCGCGGCACCGATCGGCGTTAATTCAGACGCCGCGGCCATCTTTGCCGCGGCGCTTGATGGGTAAAACAGCGCCAGTGGGCGGAGCCACCTGCCGGCGCTGTTACTGCCGGGTGTTAGCGGCGATTTGCCACTAACGCCCACCGGCTGTGCGGGGGGGTCGCGGAGCGATCCCCCTGCAAAGCCCCTTAGCGGCCCTGGGACGTACTCATACGCCCAAGGTCGTTAAGGGGTTAAATCAGATTACAAGTAAGCCCTATTTGGGGTACCCCCATTTTCATAATCAGTATTAGGTGGCAGGTGTCGGTTATACCTTGGCTGTCAGAATGGTAAGGTCCATGGCTGTTGGACCCTTCCCATTCTAAAAATACCAGCCCACAGATGCCACAGAAACCGACCATCACATTAAGGGGTCCAAATCTGATGGTAACCCGGCTCTTCCCAGTGACCCTGCTGCATTGGGGACTGAGGTAATAATGACAGGGGGTTGAAAAAATGCTGCCGGCTGACACCAAGTCCCAGCAATAGAAATGGAGAGGCGTCTGTTACGGCTCTATTACTAGCACTGGAAAAAAATAATAAAAAACAAACGAAGCAACAAACAAACTACTTTTTTTTAACCCCTTAAGGACCCGGCGTTTTTTGTTGTTGTTGACACGTTCGTTTTTCCCTCTTCGCCTTCCCAGAGCCATAACTTTTTTATTTTTCCACCTACATAGACACATGAGGGCTTTTATTTTGCGGGACAAGATGTACTTTCTAATGGTGTTATTCACTGTACTGTAGAATATACTAGGAAACCGCAAAAAAATTCCAAGTGGGACAAATCGTGAAAAGAAACGTATTTTCGCCATGTTTGCGGGTGTTTTGCTTTTACTGTGTTCAATCTTTGGTAAATATAATGTGTTAACAGTTTGGAAGGGTAAACTGCCTACCCTGGAATGCACAAGATGTGGGTATGCGAGGGGCTCCTTTTTCCATGTGATTTGGGAATGTCCTGTTATTAGGGCCTTTTGGTCCAGTGTCCATAGGTTTATGAATGAGAAGTTGGGTTTTCCGGGGGTTTGCGCTCCAGAGAATAGTCTCCTTGACCTGGTAGAAGACTTCATTCAGACTAAGTATGAAAGACAGTTATACAGATTACTGATGTTTTATGCCAGAAAGACTATTCTGTTAAATTGGAAGCCTCCGAAAGCCCCGTCTTTACGCCACTGGAAGCAAATTGTTAATGGAGATTTGTCATTATACAGGCTTACTTTTGAGGCCAGGGTGTCCCGGACAGGTTCATGGACATTTGGGGCCTTTGGCTCGCCTCTCAGTCCTGCTAGGTACTAGACTCTTGAGTGCGTGTTGGAGCGCAGGTGGTGGGATGTAATTGTAATCAGGAGCTACTGACTCGGCTGCTAGATTAATTGAATGAATGGTGTGAATGGGGGTGAATGTTTTCTTATCCTGCTTGAATAATGCATTTGCTTTATTACATTTGATGACGTTGGAATCTGTACGAATTGTTTTTCTGTCTATAAGGATAGGTTGTGATACCTCATGTAATGCAAATTTTGGAAGGTTTGAATGTTATTGATGGATGGTTGTAATTGGGTTTCTAATTTGTTTTGTAAAAAAGAAAAATTTCTTCTTAAAATAAACACTTTAAAAAATATATATATATAATGTGTTATCTGTATTCCACAAGTTGATACGCATCCGGCAATACCAAACATGTAGGGTTTCCATTACGTTTTGGTACCGTAAAAAAATTCCAAACATTTTTTATTTCTGAAATTTGCGCCGCGGCGCCATTTTGTGCGACCAATAACTTTTTTGTACTAACACCTACGGACGTCAGTGAGGGGGCATTTTTTGCGGGCTGAAGTGTACTTTTATTGCTAGCAGTTTGGAATGCATGCGACTCTTTTGATCACTTTTATTCCATTTTTTGAGTGACGTAAAATGACCAAAAAACGCACTGTTGGCGTTTGGATTTTTTTTCTCTTCTACGGGGTTGAGCGCACGGGATAAATGATGTTATATTTTTATAGATCGGACTTTTTCGGATGCGGCGATACCAAAAATGTTCAACTTTTTTATCATTTTAATGATTTTATTTGTAAAATGGGGAAAGGCAGGTGATTTAAACTTTTAATACTTTTTTTGTACTTTAAAACTTTATTTATTTATTTAACTGTAACATTGAGTCCACCTAGGGTGCTTGACCACTAGGGGCGCGATTGTCAATACAGTCTAATGCATTAGACTGTACCAAGCTGGCGGTTTCCCCATTTCCTGTATACGGCCGTAAGTGGGGCAAACCGGGACATGGCAGTGACGGGAGCGTTCACCGGGCTCCCCACTGCCGTGTCTTGTCGTCGGATCGCTGCAGGTATGCTGCAGCGATGCCGATGACCCTGATGATCAGTGTGCGGCTGTTACTGCCGGGTGTTAGCGGTGATCAGCACCAGCCCTTAATAACCATTCTATGAGAGAAATAAATTTAATGCAGGTCCAATGTAGTCCAACAAATCCGTAATAGTCTGCAACAAAAACCTGTCAAAAAAACCTAGATATCCTACAGAAAGGGGCATCACCCCACTTCCCTGGATGCTGGGCAGCCTATCCATCGCCTAGTAAAGCTGAGTGAAATCCCCCTTAGTAGGAAAAACTGGTTGTCTGCTGTACGGGATCAGGTGCCACCCATGTTTTCTGAATGCTGGACAATGCACCCCACCCCCCCCCCCCACACTCAAATCACCCCCTTTCCTTCCCTAAATTCCACCTCCCCCACGCTAAACACCCCTCTCCTCCAACCTTGCTTTAACCCCACCAATCCAACACACTCTGAAAAACCCCTCATCCCCTCTCAAGCTCCCCCCTCTAAACTACCTCTCCCAGTTTGAACACTCCTCTCCTACTATTACCAACCTCCACCTCTCTGAACACCCTTCCTCCACTCTCAACTCCCTTACCCCAACATTACCAATCTCATCTACTCTGAACACCCCCTCCTCATTATTATCCACCTCCCCCACTCTGAACACCCCTTCCCCCACTCTGAACACCCCTCCCCCACTCTGAACACCCCTTCCCCCACTCTGAACACCCCTTCACCACTCTGAACACCCCTCCCCCACTCTGAACACCCTCTCCCCCACTCTGAACACCCCTTCACCACTCTGAACACCCCTTCACCACTCTGAACACCTCTTCCCCCACTCTGAACACCCCTTCACCACTCTGAACACCCCCTCCCCCACTCTGAACACCCCCTCCCTCACTCTGAACACCCCTTCACCACTCTGAACACCCCTTCACCACTCTGAACACCCACTCCCCCACTCTGAACACCCACTCCCCCACTCTGAACACCCCTTCCCCCACTCTGAACACCCCTTCACCACTCTGAACACCCCTCCCCCACTCTGAACACCCCTCCCCCACTCTGAACACCCCCTCCCCCACTCTGAACACCCCCTCCCCCACTCTGAACACCCCTTCACCACTCTGAACACCCTCTCCCCCACTCTGAACACCCCTTCCCCCACTCTGAACACCCCTTCCCCCACTCTGAACACCCCTTCACCACTCTGAACACCTCTTCCCCCACTCTGAACACCCCTCCCCCACTCTGAACACCCCCTCCTCATTCTTATCCACCTCCCCCTCTCTGAACACCCACTCCCCCACTCTGAACACCTCTTCACCACTCTGAACACCCCTTCCCCCACTCTGAACACCCACTCCCCCACTCTGAACACCCCCTCCTCATTCTTATCCACCTCCCCCTCTCTGAACACCCACTCCCCCACTCTGAACACCCCTTCCCCCACTCTTAAAACCCCTCACCCCCTTTGAACACCCCTCCCCCACTCTGAACACCCACTCCCCCACTCTGAACACCCACTCCCCCACTCTGAACACCCTCTCCCCCACTCTGAACACCCCTTCCCCCACTCTGAACACCCCTTCACCACTCTGAACACCCCTTCACCACTCTGAACACCCCTCCCCCACTCTGAACACCCTCTCCCCCACTCTGAACACCCCTTCACCACTCTGAACACCCCTCCCCCACTCTGAACACCCCTTCCCCCACTCTTAACACCCACTCCCCCACTCTGAACACCCCCTCCCCCACTCTGAACACCCTCTCCCCCACTCTGAACACCCCTTCCCCCACTCTGAACACCCCCTCCCCCACTCTGAACACCCCTTCACCACTCTGAACACCCCTTCCCCCACTCTGAACACCCCTTCACCACTCTGAACACCCCCTCCTCATTCTTATCCACCTCCCCCACTCTGAAACCCACTCCCCCACTCTGAACACCCCTTCCCCCACTCTGAACACCCACTCCCCCACTCTGAACACTCCCCCCCCCTTCCCCCCCTCTGTAAACCCCTTCCCCCACTCTGAACACCCACTCCCCCACTCTGAACACCCCTTCCCCCACTCTGAACACCCACTCCCCCACTCTGAACACCCCTTCCCCCACTCTGAACACCCTCTCCTCCACTCTGAACACCCCTTCCCCCACTCTGAACACCCACTCCCCCACTCCCACCTGAACACCCACTCCCCCACTCTGAACACCCCTTTCCCCCACTCTGAACCCCCTCCCCCACTCTGAAAACACCCACTCCCCCCACTCTTAACACCCTCTCCTCCACTCTGAACACCCCTTCCCCCTCTCTGAACACTCCTTCACCACTCTGAACACCCCCTCCCCCACTCTGAACACCCCTTCACCACTCTGAACACCCCTCCCCCACTCTGAACACCCTCTCCCCCACTCTGAACACCCCCTCCCCCACTCTGAACACCCACTCCCCCACTCTGAACACCCTCTCCCCCACTCTGAACACCCTCTCCCCCACTCTGAACACCTCTTCCCCCACTCTGAACACCCCCTCCCCCACTCTGAACACCCCCTCCCCCACTCTGAACACCCACTCCCCCACTCTGAACACCCCTTCCCCCACTCTGAACACCCCTTCCCCCACTCTGAACACCACCTCCCCCACTCTGAACACCCACTCCCCCACTCTTAACACCCTGTCCGCCACTCTGAACACCCCGTCCCCCACTCTGAACACCCCTTCCCCCACTCTGAACACCCCCTCCACTCTTAACACCACCTCCCCCACTCTGAACACCCTCTCCTCCACTCTGAACACCCTCTCCTCATTCTTATCCACCTCCCCCACTCTGAACACCCCTTCCCCCACTCTGAACACCCCTTCCCCCACTCTGAACACCCCTTCCCCCACTCTGAACACCCCCTCCCCCACTCTGAACACCCTCTCCCCCACTCTGAACACCCACTCCCCCACTCTGAACACCCCTTCCCCCACTCTGAACACCCACTCCCCCACTCTTAACACCCTCTCCTCCACTCTTAACACCCCTTCCCCCACTCTGAACACCCCCTCCCCCACTCTTAACACCACCTCCCCCACTCTGAACACCCACTCCCCCACTCTTAACACCCTCTCCTCCACTCTGAACACCCCTTCCCCCACTCTGAACACCCACTCCCCCACTCTGAACACCCTCTCCCCCACTCTGAACACCCACTCCTCCACTCTTAACACCACCTCCCCCACTCTGAACACCCTCTCCTCCACTCTGAACACCCTCTCCTCATTCTTATCCACCTCCCCCACTCTGAACACCCCTTCCCCCACTCTGAACACCCCCTCCCCCACTCTGAACACCCCCTCCCCCACTCTGAACACCCCTCCCCCACTCTTAACACCCTCTCCTCCACTCTGAACACCCCTTCCCCCACTCTGAACACCCCCCTCCCCCCACTCTGAACACCCCCTCCCCCACCTTTAACACCCCCTCCCCCAATTTTAAAAACCCCCTTCCCCACTCTTAACACCCACCCCCCCCACTCTGAACACCCCTTCCCCCCCACTCTGAACACCCCTTCACCACTCTGAACACCTCTTCCCCCCACTCTGAACACCCCCTCCCCCCACTCTGAACACCCTCTCCCCCACTCTGAACACCCCTTCACCCCGCTGAACCCCCCCCTCCCCCACTCTTAACACCCCCTCCTCCACTCTGAACACCCCTCCCCCACTCTGAACCCCCCTTCCCCCCCTCTGAACACCCCCTCCCCCACTCTGAACCCCCCCTCACCACTCTGAACACCCTCTCCCCCACTCTGAACACCCCCTCCCCCACTCTTAACACCCTCTCCCCCACTCTGAACACCCCTTCCCCCACTCTGAACACCCCTTCCCCCACTCTGAACACCCCTTCCCCCACTCTGAACACCCCTTCACCACTCTGAACACCTCTTCAGCCACTCTGAACACCCCCTCCCCCACTCTGAACACCCCTCCCCCACTCTGAACACCCCTTCCCCCACTCTGAACACCCCTCTCCCCCACTCTGAACACCCCTTCCCCCACTCTGAACACCCCCTCCCCCACTCTGAACACCCCTCCCCCACTCTGAACACCTCTTCACCACTCTGAACACCCTCTCCCCCACTCTGAACACCCTCTCCCCCACTCTGAACACCCCTTCACCACTCTGAACACCCCTCCCCCACTCTGAACACCCACTCCCCCACTCTGAACACCCCTTCACCACTCTGAACACCCTCTCCCCCACTCTGAACACCCCTTCACCACTCTGAACACCCCTTCACCACTCTGAACACCCTCTCCCCCACTCTGAACACCCCCTCCCCCACTCTGAACACCCTCTCCCCCACTCTGAACACCCCTTCCCCCACTCTGAACACCCCCTCCCCCACTCTGAACACCCTCTCCCCCACTCTGAACACCCCTTCCCCCACTCTGAACACCCTCTCCTCCACTCTGAACACCCACTCCCCCACTCTGAACACCCCTTCCCCCACTCTGAACACCCCTTCCCCCACTCTGAACACCTCTTCACCACTCTGAACACCCACTCCCCCACTCTGAACACCCCTTCACCACTCTGAACACACCATGAAGCTCTAACAAGGTTGAATTTTTCATGCATCAAAAAATTTGGCACTGCTTGATACCCAGTAATTGTCATGTTGGGGACAACCCAAAAACCTACTCTGACAGTCTTTTACTTCTGATACTTCTGGATTAGCGACTCGGAAGCAAATGAATAGCCTGATCCGAATAATCCTGATACAATGGTGACTGTACTCAGCCCACAGGTAGTATATATCGTAATAACCATAATCTGTAAACCTCAGGCCTCGTACAGAACCACAGCTTGTTAGTTTGATTCAGAAAAGATGAATATGACGCGGCGTCCTATGAGGAATAATGCATTTTTTTGTAGATGAGAGATGGGGGGGCGTCGGTGGCCTAATTAGATTTTTTACTCTCCCCATTCATCTACTCGGCTCTGGATATGACATTTGCTCCCAAGTCTACGACAATAGAGTAAATGGTTGTGGGCCGCTCGTTTACCCAGACAGCGCACTGATCGGGAGAAATAATGGATCACGCTAATGAGCTCTGTATACAGCGAGAAGCCTGATGTACGTCTATATATAGAAAGCGCCAATCTGACCGGATTTCCAGCCGTATTATGTGTTTCCCCTAAGACTCATTGTTGACAAATTTGTCTGAGATCTTAGTGAGTTTTTCCTTTTTTTTTCTTTTTGATGAATAGAAAAGATTTTTCCATGGAATATTTTTTGTTGCAAACTTCCAGGCTCCATAAGCATCTATTATAATATATATATATATATATATATATATAATATATATATATATATATAATATATATATATATATATAATATATATAATATATATATAATGGCATCATCATCCTCCATTATAACACCCTGACCTCCCTGATCCCATATATTCTATATGCACAGTTGCAGTTTTATATGTTTTTAGCTCAGGTATAGATTAGTACTTTATAGGCTGTACCGCAATGTACATTTTATGGGGTTGTCCTAGAAAATATATAGTAAGAAGGGGTATCCTTCATTAAAAAACAATAAGTTAAAGGGAATGTGTCATCAAAAAATGAGTCATTGTTTAAGTCTCGTTTTTATGTTAAACACATTTTTTAGGAATATTTTTTTTTTTTTTTTTTTTCATATCACTTCAATATTTGTTAATAATTTCTTAAATCTTGCAGTTTTCACTTTGGCCACTAGGCCTATGTTTGCACGGCATTAACAGCAGTCAGAGAGATGCTTACAGTAGCTTCATGCACATAGGGGACTTAAGACTGACTCTATAGGAGAGTTTTCTAGTCATGCTCTGTGACCTGAGAAGGAGTCGGTGTGCAGGGAGGTGAAAGGGTGAATTGTGACTATCTCCTCTTGTGACTGGTGGATCCCGTATTATCTGTTCACACTGGTGTCTTCTTTCAGTTTCACCCTCTTTGTGCTGATAATGAGCAGACAACTGAGAATCTTTCTCTACAGAACAGGAAGTGTCAGACAATTATTAGGTTTAGTGGCCAAAGTGAAAATTGCAGGACTTAAGAATTATTAACCCCTTACCGCCGGAGCCAGTTTTAGCCTCTCTGACAGAGCCCCATTTTTGAAATCTGTCATGTGTCACTTTATGTCAGAATAACTTTTTGACACTTTAACCATTCCATGTGATTCTGAGATTGTTTTCTCGTGACACATTTGTGCTTTAAGATAGTAAAGAAATTTTGGTCCAAAAAATGCTTGTTTATTTGTGAAAATACAAAGTATCGTGAAAAATGTGAAAAATTCCAATTTAAAACTTCAAAAAAATTTTTGCATGTA
>JAODAL010046795.1:0-30556 GCA_025379985.1 Phyllomedusa bahiana
AGGGGGGACTTCGACTAAACTTTCCAGAAAAACCCCCATCTTTTCCTTGCGTCTTTCTCTCAACCTTCTGTCGATAGATACAGCTAAGGTCATAAAATCCCCTAAGGTCTCTGGAGTAGGATGACTGACCATCGCATCCTTCACAGCTTCAGACAGCCCCTGTCTGAAGAGGGTTTCAGAGGTGGATCAGGCCACCCAATTGCCGAGCTCCATTGGCGGAATTCAGAGCAGTACTCCTCAGCAGTGCGATGACCCCGCTGGATGGATAAGAGATGAGTTTCTGCCAACGCTGCCCGGTTAGGGTCATCATAAATATGGCCCAATGTAAGAAAAAATTTGTCCACCGATCTCCACTCAGGGGCCTCAGGAGGCATGCTCAATGCCCAATCCTGAGGTGGACCCTGGAGGAGGGACACCGCCATGGCAACTTTCTCAGCCTCTGAGGAAAAATGGTTGAACCGAAAAAATAGGCGACAGGATTCCCTGAAGGTCCGAAACTTATCAGGGTTTCCCTCGAAACAGTCAGGAAGTCGCAGGTTTGGTTTGTGCTGTATACCTTGACCCACAAACCCGGGAGAGGGCACGGATACTAACGGGACGACTGGATCAGGAGGCGGAGTAGACATGGCATCCAGTCGGAGTAAGATCTGAGACATAAGGCCCGCCATGCCCTGGAATTGCGTGGTTAACTCATCCAGACGGTCCGAGACCGACAGATCGGTACTCATACTGAACCGCAGGTGAGAAGGTTTTGAGTATGGGCCTGCTATAATGTCAGGGACTGGTCAGGGACACACACACAGACAAGTGGGCCCTGACTCTGATCCCAGCCCCTGTCCCTGCCTTTTGGGGAACCCGACTCCTTAACAGGCCGGCCCCAACCAGAAGACTGATAGCTGCACTGTTATAAGTGTGACAGAGAAGGGACAAAAAGACCCCAAACAAAAGAGTAGTAAGGCGGTGCAAAGTCAGCAAACAGTTCGGGCAACGAGGTACAGAGGCGTGAGACAAGAGGGTAACCGGGGGCAGTCCAAAGTCGGCAACAGTACGGGCAACGTGGTACAGAGACGTGAGACAGAGGGGGAAAACCAGGGTCCAAAGCCAAAGGTCAGGAGAGCATAGAACAAGGAAGCAAATACGGCGAACTACAGGGAAAAAACCTATAGCAGGCAAAGATAGAAGGAAGTGGTGGCTATAAATAGGGAAGGGGAGGAAAGAGAGCCGAGGTGATAGGAAGCAGAATCTGTCAATCACTGAGAATGAGATTAACCCAGAGAGTGCTGGAAAGTTCCTGGCCACGGGCGTTGGCCAGAATTCAATTAGAGTCCCAGAAGGAAGACAGTGTTCACACAAGAAAAAGTAAGGCCGCAGTTATGGTCGCAGCGGCCTTCGCCGACAACCAGAGCCAAATGACACGAACGTGACAGACCCATTGTGAGACCATATGCAGGTTGCCAAATGGAGAGCAGCGTACCATTCAATGATGATTGATACTAATCAAGACTACTGGTATTATTACATTTCCCTTGTTTGATGATTTTATTTCGGAGTATTTCCAGTTTTATTACCCCACATTGATATATCTTATATTTTTGCCCCATTGTTTCTGTTTCTTTTGGCTTATGATAGTGACAGTGCATAAGCACAAATTGAAAAAATTACAGTGGATGTAGAAGAGAATTGTAATAATGTACAGTGATGAATACCTGTAAGACAGTATAGATGAAATAATTAAGTATAAGAAGAGACATAATATTTAGATATCAATCAAGGTGTTCAAAGTTTTTGTTTACGAAGGGATTTGTGAAGGGAATCAATTAGTTTTAATTTGCAGGCATAGTTGAAGTTAAGTCGTCTTATCACCTGAGATAAAGTAGGAATAGAAGGTTTTTTCTAAAATTGCAATAAAGCAGTTCTAGCCACAATTAAAATATATAAAAAGATAAACGTACAAAAGGGTCTGGGAGATTTGATAAGCTAATATCAGAATGGGGCCCAATAAGAAGTAAGTTGAAAGTTTAGACCATAATTATAACATTTTCCTTTTTTAGGCAAGACTATAGTATTTTTGCTTTTCCCAAAATGTGTGCTTTGAAACCCATCTCGTTTGGGGTAAATACAATCTTCAATAAATCTTCTTCGTAGTCTCTGTATGATTTAAGCATTTGGAAAATTTAGTTGCAGTAGCACCTGTTTCAAACTCACGTCTCTGAAGAAAATTGTGGGCCTAGTTCTTTCTCCCAATTATTCTTGAGGAAGATGCATTGGATAACATGCAATAAAGTATATATAGACCTGAAGTATAGATAGACCTACCACAGAGTAGATGGGCAGGAAATAGTTTTTAATACACTGAGGGTGACATGTATAAAATTTGCCGTTTAAATGCCAAATTACATGCGCATAATATTATTCTAGAATGCGCCTAAGTTATGAACCCGTTCTACTGCGGGTAATAAATCAGGTGTATTCTAGAGCTTGTATGACATTTCTGGCTCAGGTATACCACTTTGAAAGTGATATACCTGTTCCAGCAGTAATTCACCTAGAATTGCTATAACAAAACTATAAAACTATAACTTCACTATGGTTCTAGTGCGCCCGCCTCCCAAATTTTTAAAAATGTGGTGAATGGGGCAGTGCCTGATATCAGGCTGAAAAAACACCAGCTATTTGGTGCAGCCCCATTCATACATGCTGCTCTGTATGACTAATTTGTAAGTACTGAAAAAATGTGAATGGGTTATAGGGAAGGTATTAGATAATTCTGTAAAGGAATTGAGATTTTATTCATAATAAATTAGATTTTTGACATTAGGTTACAAGATTTCCAGGAAGTTAAACATAAATGGGTATTCCAGCATTATATTGAATTTATCTTAATATGAATATGTACTCATGAATTTGCAATCACCTGGAAAGATCAAAATTCAAAATTCAAAAAGATCTGTAAAAGATTTTAGAGATTTGTGATATATGCCTGTATATTAGGAACTTCCATTGCACCTTTTCTTTGTTCACAGAATAAGATCTCTTTTTTGACTCTAGCCTGTTGGCCATTCCAAATAAAATCAGAAAATAAAGTTTGAAGTTTGTATGTGAGATAAGGACAAAATAAAGAAAAAGAATGTAAAATGTAAATTAATTTAGGTAATAAAGTCATTTTTAAAATGATGATTCTTGCAATGCAGAGAAGAATTAATTTCTAAGGAAGAATAGAATTCATTATAGTTCAACTTTAAGGTTTGGTCCGGGGATGTTGTCACTTTGATACTTAGATAATTAATAGACTTCTCAGACCAAATAAAACCATAACTGGCCAGTGAGTGATGTAAAATTTGTGGGGACATTAGGGACATAAGAGAGGATTTGGATCTGTTCAATTTGTAATATGACAAGTATGAGAATAAATCCATGGTTCGTAATATTTCAGGGATATGTAAGAGTAGATTTGTGTAAGAGAACTAGCCACTTAGTTGACTTAGTATCCTGTTGGCACGGATTTGGGAACTCTCAATCCCAAAGTGCATCAAATATCAAGAATAATCCGGCCTTTCATAAAACATATGACTTTATTCTATAAATCTTTAAAAGCATACATACATCCGCTCTCTTCGGCGTTTATGCAGTGACGTAAACAATGATTAGGGATACTTAAGTTTAGTTGCGGCAGGACGCCGTTCAGCTACAGAGTCCATAGACCATCACGGTCTTAATCCCAGTAGGGTTTCCCGGGAGGTACGCCAGGAGCCCGGGCTAAGCGCACGTCAGACAGCGACGTTTCGAGGCAATGTTGCCTCTTTCTCAAGCAAAACTTAAGTATCCCTAATCATTGTTTACGTCACTGCATAAACGCCGGAGAGTGGATTTGTGACCATTAACAATTAATAATCAAAATTTAGACTGATCTTGTGTTTGGTTTGGACAATATTGATATGTGTTATACAAGCATAGGTATGCATATGTTCAGCTAGAGGTTTTAAATATGAAATAAAAATTTTGGGGGAAAGAGGGCAATCTTGTCTGGTACCAATTGTTAGGCTAGGTTCACACGGCTTATTCACGGCGTAATTGTGGGACATATTTCACCTGCAATTATGCCGTGTGCTCAGGAGCGGGGACGGGGGGCCGGCGTGTTCATTATTCACGGCGCTTATATGCTGTGAATAATTGACATGTCACTTATCTCCCCCCGCGGCATATTGTCCGAGCAGAGAGAGAAGACGTAATCCATAGTTCTCTATGAGAACTGTGAATTACCGTTATGACTGGGACGTATTTCGCCCGTATTCGAACGCAGTACGGCGCGAATTACGGGCTGAAATACATCCCAGTCATTGCCGTGTGAACATAGCCTTAGGGTAAAGAAGTTGGATAAGAAGCCTTATGTTAACACAGTTGCTAAAGGGTGGGCATATAAATCTAAAATAGCATCAAGGATAAAACTAGAAAATCCAATCTTAAGTGACTTCAATTGTCAAATGATTTTTCAGCATCAAGAGACAAAAAAAGAAGTGCTGTGGGTAAGGAAATAGTAGAGGCTAAATCTAAGAGACGAACATCTCTAGCTTGTTGACTTGGGACAAAACATACTTGGTCTTTAGGTATTAGATCTGGAAGGATCTTATTCAGATGGAGAGCACCTCTCCTGTCATTGCTGCACTCAGCGTTTCCATTATCTACGAATACCCTACCATTATTGGCCTTCTATAGCCTTCATTCACATTTGCCACTTTCCATACTGGCTCTTCAGTCTTTCCATTACTCTTGATCTATTGAGAAAGGTTGCTTCGTCAACCGAAATGTCTACTATATTGATAATCACGCTGTTCCAGACTGCACATCCTTCTCACTGTATTTTGTATGGAATACATCAAATGTAAGCGCACTTATTTTTGATAAAAATTAACATTTAAAAACGACAATACCTTTGTGTGCTTTGGAATTATATTACTATACTGAAATTTGAGTTGCAATACTCATTTCGACCAGCACAAATAACTTTCTAAGTGCAGGACATTCTATTCATTATACTCCCTGTGCTTGGGCACTCACAGGCACTCACAGGCACTTATCTGTATATACTGTAGATGTACTGGTATGGTGGCAGGTTCATCTACTTTTTATGTAAGTTACCCAATTTTTTAGGAAACATGGCTGGACCATTGTGTAAACTAAGCATTTCTCACCTTTCATCTCACCCCTATACCCTCATAGATTGTAAGCTCTTGCAAGCAGGGCCCTCACACCTTGTTTCTAATTTGTTAGTAGCTTTTTACCATGTAATGTAGTTATATCCTCTAAATTGCAAAGTGACACGGAACATGATGGTGCTATATAAATGAAGATATTATTATTATTATAGCTTCAAAAAGGTTTGAACATCAGAATCAGAAGGTAAAGAAATACCTTTACTGTCTTGTCAGTTATATAATTTGGAGTAGTATTCTGCAAATGTATCTGCTATATCTTTAGAGTTACATAGTTATTATCCCAAATGAAGATTATTATTATTATTATTATTATTATTATTATTATTAACATTTATTTTAAAGCGCCATTGATTCCATGGCGCTGTACATTTGAGGGGGGGGGGGTCACATACATGATATGTCAAGTGAGTACAATAATGACAATGAATGACGTATAACTGGTACAGAGGGAGAGAGGACCCTGCCCGGAAGGCTTACAATCTACAAGGAGGAGGGAAGAGACAGGAGGAGAGGGGCAGACATGTTTGTGGGGTAGTACAGTGGCAGCAGGGTTATTGTAGGTTATAGGCAATCCTGAAGAAATGGGTTTTCAGGTTGGTTTTGAAGCTGGTGAGAGTGGCAGAGAGTCTGATGTGTTGGGGCAGTGCATTCCAGAGTGTGGGGAAGCGCGAGAGAAGTCTTGGAGACGGTTATGTGAGGAGCTGATAAGAGGAGAACAGAGAAGAAGGTCCTGTGAGGAGCGGAGATTGCGTGAGGGGAGATATCTGGAGATTTGGGCAGAGATGTATGGAGGGGAGAGGTTATGGAGAGCCTTGTAGGTCATGGTTAGCAACTTGAAATGAATTCGCTGAGCTATTGGTAGCCAGTGAAGGGATTGGCAGAGGGGAGAGGCAGAGGAGTAGCGAGGAGAGAGGTGGATAAGACGGGCAGCAGAGTTAAGGATGGTTTGGAGGGGAGCGAGAGTGCTAGATGGGAGGCCACTGAGAAGGATGTTGCAGTAGTCAAGGCGGGAGATGACAAGGGCATGGACGAGCATTTTTGTGGTGTCGAAGTTGAGGAATGAACGGATGCGAGAGATATTTTTCAGGTGGAAGCGGCAGGCAGAGGTGAGGGTAAGATGTAAGATGTATAGTATTAGTTTTAGCATAATCAAATTTAATTCTTTGTGCTAATATTTTACTTGGTTTTTCACCTTGTAAATAAAATCACCATTTTAATTTAGTGAGATAAAATCCATAATTAGATAGGTAAATGATTTTTTGTTTCTTAAACCCAACAGAATTTCCTTATTGTATTCAGTTGAATTATTTTTGAAGGAGGAGTTGGCTGTTTTTACATCTTCTAAAAGGGAATAAAGGGTAGATAGACATTTTCTTTTTTCTCTTCAAGCTAATTGGATAAAAAGTCCTCTAATAAAAAAATTTTGGGCGTACCACAAGACAGAAACAGAAGTGGTTGAGGAGTAGTTTATGGAGAAAAATTCTTGTAAATGTTTTTTTTTTTTATAGTGACACTGTGTTTGGGTTTTTTAATAGAAAGTTATTTAGTCTCCATATAAAATTGCCAAGGGTTAGGTATAGGGTTTCTGTCCTAAATGATCAGCAAGTTGACTAGAAAACCTCACTGACAGGACATTCTTTTCCTCTTAGGATTTTTGTGTATGGATGAAATTCTTTACGTTTAAGCATTGTTATGGCAGACAGGTCTGGAAATATAGATATGACTTGAAAGAGTTCTTGTAGAGACGTGGATATTCGTAAAGCTTTAAGGATGTCCTCTTTTATATTGTAGAAATGGATATGCGCTTTGGTATCTCTTGGTACTTATGGAGGGAGGATCCTGGGCTTACGTGTCATATCGACCCTGTCAATTGTTAGATCCATTGAAGAGCAATGTTAAGTAGGCTCCCATCTGGTCAGGGGAAACCTATTATGGAATTCTTCGAATTCTCACATTATTTTGATGTGATCTGTCTACAAGTTCAGTACTTAATCGACAGTCTGTGGCCTTCTTCTTCAAATGTGTTATTCATGTCAATTAAAGCATCATATGAATTGGCAAATTTGGACATTTTGGTTTCAATATGTTCGGTGTGGGAGGCTAAGGACTGAAAATCTTTACGTTTAAGCATTATTGTGGCAGACAGGTCTGGAGAGATTCATATGGATTGAAAGTGTTCTGCTAGAGATGTGGATACTTACAAAGCTTTAAGGATGTCCTCTTTTATATTGTAGAAATGGATATGCACTATGGGTGTCGTATGTAGTGTTGAGCGATTTTTATCGACAAAGTTGAAATCGGCAAGGTTTTTTTTGGTGATCGAAAAATTTTTCCCGATCATGGGATAATTAAGGTTAAAATCTGAGCATCATCCATTAAGAATTGCGCCTTTTTCGCGCTTCCCGAATTTTGGCGGCCAGCAAATCAGATTACAGAATAAGCAGGGTGAGATGTGGTGCGACGTCATGACTGGGATGTGTTTTGGTTGCGATTGGCTGGAAAAATCACATGACCCCGTTTTACATAGAACAGGTTTCCTGTTTCAGCCTCAGTGTCTCTCAGCGTCTCATAGGGATAGGACCTGCGCTCTGCCTTGTGGCCAAACACTCAGCGAAATTAGTCTATTTCTGGGACAGAGAAACCCTCTACTATTGCGTGATCCTTCCAATTTTGTTAGATTAAAAGATTTGAATATTTTATGTAGTTAGCTAGAGAATTTTAAAGCAGCATCTACCGCTGTAAATTCACGGCGGTGGGAGCGGGGGGGGGGGGCCCCCGGGCGAACACAGACAAGCTCTATCTATAAGAACACTGGATAAAGTTCACCAAGACTTAGTGTAGACATTGTAGTGGAATATCTTATTATTAACAGTTTGCTATTGAAATATTTCCTGGATATTGGGAATCCTGAACTTATATTGGATACACATCATTTCTAGTAACTGCAGGTCTCTTTGTTAGCTGCAAAACTCCACTTTTATTATCAGTATACATTTCAGATAGGTGTTCATTTTCAATTTTACCCATTACACCTGTGACTGTTGATATATCCACCTTGCAGTTAAATTACAATACAGCAATCTTGTAGTCAGCACAGTCATCACAGTTACGTGTTTTTTGACTTTTGCGCACCCAGCATTGTTCATTGACGCAGCATCCACGTAAATCTTAAAACAGCAATTCTATATTCACCACAGGTTAATTGAAAGGTGCAAAAAATATCGTTTATTATACCAAAACATAACAGTTACGTGTATTTTGACTTTTGCGCACCCAGCATTGTTCATTGACGCAGCATCTACGTAAATCTTAAAACAGCAATTCTATATTCACCACAGGTGAATTGAAAGGTGCAAAAAATACCGTTAATATATCAAAACATAACATTACGTGTTTTTTTTACTTTTGCGCACCCACATTGTTCATTGACGCAGCATCTACGTAAATCTTAAAACAGCAATTCTATATTCACCACAGGTGAATTGAAAGGTGCAAAAAATACCGTTTATTATATCAAAACATAACAGTTACGTGTTTTTTGACTTTTGCGCACCCAGCATTGTTCATTGACGCAGCATCTACGTAAATCTTAAAACAGCAATTCTATATTCACCACAGTGAATTGAAAGGTGCAAAAAATAGCGTTTATTATACCAAAACATAACAGATACGTGTTTTTGACTTTTGCCCAGTCCAGATTTGTTGATAGACACCTTGCAGTTAAATTTGAATCCAGCAATTTTGTTTTGATTAGAGGGATTTGAGAATAGCTGTGATTTGCCGTCTTTTAATAAGAGACTTTCCAAAACTATTCCATACCTTTAAATTTTTATATTCTGAACATGCAGCGAAATGCAGGTGGTAAGCGAGCAAAGAGGGGGGCAGCACATGGGGCTAGAGGTACGAGAAGGTGCTCCTTCCAGTGCTGGCGACAACACGCATGCCAGCGGATCGTCAGTTGCAGGACCGTCAGGCCTGTCATCGCTGGGTCAGGGCCCTGTGAATCTCAGTAACGAACAGCGTCACCAATCTGTCCTTCAGTGGTTAATGCAACCTGCATCCAGCAGTCTTACCTCCTCGTCCTCCCAGTCACGACCACAAATGTCGTCATCATCATCGTCATGTGGGTCATGCGGGTTTTGGGGTCATGCTGCGGTCCAGGACATGGATAGTCAATGTCCAGTTCAACTAAAATGGTGGTTTAAAGACTCCTTTTTCCGCACTTTAAAATCTGGGGGTCATGCAGGTTTGGAGCTCATGCTGTGGCCCAGGACAGGTATAGTCAATGTCCATTTCAACTAAAATGGTGGTTCAAAGACTCCTTTTCCCGACACTTTTTAATTTGGGGGTCAGACAGGTTTAATGGTCATACTGCGGTCCAGGACAGGTATAGTCAATGTCCAATTCAACTAAAATGGTGGTTGAAAGACTACTTTTCCCGGCACTTTTTAATCTGTGGGTCAGACAGGTTTAATGGTCATTCTGCGGTACAGGACAGATATAGTTAGTGTCCAGTGAAACTAAAATGGTGGTTGAAAGACTCCTTTTTGCGGCACTTTTAAATCTGGGGTCATGCAGGTTTGGGGCTCATGCTGCATTCCAGGACAGGGATATTCAATGTCCAGTTCAAGTAACATGAAGGTTCAAATCATACTGCCTTCTGGCACTTTTTAATTTGTGGGTGATGCAGGTTTAAGGGTCATGCTGTGGTACAAGACAGGGATAGTGAATGGTCTGTGACTTTTTTCTGTGACTTTTATAACCTAAGTGTGTTGCCTAAGATGTAGCACGTATCCATTTGACTGTTGTGGATGTTAATTTCAGCTTCTCCAGCCCTGTTTTGGTGTAATAATGAAGGTGTTGTTGCTCTCCCATAGACTTTAATGGTAATCGCTCATTATCGATGCTCACTATCGAAAAACCTTATCGATAGCGGCCGACTATCGACTATCGCTTGATCTCGATAGCCAACGCAATCGCTCAACACTAGTCGTATGGAGTCCAATACGTTAGTCACTAAGTTAGTGACTAAAAAATAGCAAATGAATGACAGCATCTTAAGACACAGGAATCTTGTTTATAACATAGTGAGCAACACCAAAGCTTAGCAACGTTTCAGCCCAATAAGTGGCATTTTTCAAGTAGCATGAATGCTTGAATAAGGCCACTTTTTGGGCTGAAACGTTGCTAAGCTTTGGTGTTGCTCACTATGCAATAAACAAGATGCCTGCTTCTTAAAAATGCTGTCGTCCATTTGCTATTGTTTGGGACTTTTGTGGTAAGGTCTCACTTACCCCTGGGACGTACTTTGCATCACAGCCTATTATTGGTGGAATATATTGTGCTGTTCCTATTCTGAATTTCTTCAACGTTAGTCATTAGTCACTAGTCTGTGGACTACTTATTCTTCTAATATGTTATTCACTTCAAAATATTATGTGAATTGACAAATTTGGCCATTTTGGTTTCAATACAGTTATGGGTACGGGAGGCTAAAGATTGAAAGTCTTGTTTGAGATCAAACATTATTTGCTTCAAGTATGAGTGAAATATACCTCTAAAAGATGCAAATAGTTGTTGAAGAGTGGATATTGTCAGAGGTTCATTTTCCATGGTGTGCATGTGGTCAAAGTCCACTGAGTCTGCTCTAGACTAGGGAGTTACAGATGTAGGACAGAATTGAAGTCCTCTTTTGGTAGAAGATGAGTTTTAAGAAGCATTAAAAAAGAATTCAGGTAGTTATGCTGGTTTGGAATTTTTTGGTGGAGTACCCCCCTATTTTGATTGAATCATGGGTCTAGTAGAAACCATAATCCAAAGATGAATATGAATCTATAGAGGGCTACTGATATAGTTAGAAATATAAATAACCCTTTTTTCTGTAGAAGATGAAGGAGATGAGATACCAGGTCTTTCTATATATCAGAGGGTTTCATTTTGGTCCAGAGCTTTCTCCAAAGGAAATGTAATCTCAAAGGGCCATAAATTCAGAAGTGGGGCAAAATTGTGATCATGGCTTTTAAGCCACGTGGGACACAAAAGAAAAGCTTGATACAGATGACTATTTCATTATTAGAGAGGGTCTTGGATGGATCCCAGTGGTCACTCAAATGATTGGGACACTGTATTAAGCCCATCAGTGTGAAGCTGTGGATGCAGTCACCCAAATCTGAGGCCAAGTAGCAATTACAAAGCTTTGACGGGCAGGCCACAAGATATTATGCAGTCCCAGCATCTGACAAGAGATAATAGATAATCTCACCGTAGTCTACTTCCCTCTGCCGGAAAGGTCAGAAGCTGGTCACAACACCGGAGTGTCTTGAGGTACATGACGGGCCATGAACAACAAGTCATGCAGGACATAATATGAATGGATATAGCACCAGGCAAGAAAGCTGTCTAGAGAACTCCAGAGCAAATCCCAATGTTCCTTGCAAGCAGCGCAACACCCATGTAAGTCTCGTGAGACAGTGGGTTTGGCAGCGGGTATATGTACTGAGGTCAGGCAGCGAGTCAGCCATAATAGGTCGCAGTATTTACCTTCAGCTCCTGTTACAGCTGGAAAAATCGTGTTTGCAGCTAACTGGTCCTCACTAGTGATGAGCGATTGCGTCAACTATCGTCATCGGATCGATAGTCGATATCGTCAATTATCATGACGATATACGATAGTAGATAACAGATTATCGCCGAAGACCATTAAAGTCTATGGGAGAGGAACAACACCTTCATTATTACACCCAAACAGGGCTGGAGATGCTGGAATTAACATCCGCAACAGTAAAATGGATACGTGCTACATCTTAGGCGACACAATTAGGCAACAAGAGTCACAGAAAAAAACTCACAGACTATTCATTCTCCTTGTCTTGTACCACAGCATGACCCTTAAACCTGCATGACCCAGTGCCAGAAGGCAGATTATTTGAACCATCATTTTACTTTGAACTGACATTGACTATCCCCGTCCTGGGAATGCAGCATGACCCTTAAACCTGTATGACCCACAGATTAAAAAGTGGCGGAAAAAGTAGTCTTTCAACCACCATTTTTAGGATGGAATCCAACCACCTCTTTGTTTCTCTTTTTTTTAATTGTATTAAATGGGTTGTCTCACTATAGAGCTTGCTAGCTATGTTAAAGATCTTGCAAAATCAAGTCATTTTGCAATATGTGTCCATTAACAGTGTCCTACCTACTCCTGTTTTTGACAGCACCATCACCCTAGAGCCACTTTTGACAATTGTGAAGAACAAATGTCTGTTAGAAACCACATTTTTTAGAATAGGACCTGTAGTATAGCTGCATTTCACAGCAGCATGACCCAAAAAATTATAAAAAATGACTTTCACACCACTTTTAAAAAATTTATGAGGGAGAAATGCCATTTTAGAAGTCCACATTTCTGTTCCAAAAGGGACGATGATTTATAGCTGTATTTCACAGCACCATGACCCCAAACCATTGACAATGCAAAAAATTCTAAATAAAAAGTGAGAAAAATGGAATACATTTTTTTTTCCATGAAACCTTGGGTCTTTTACAGTCTCCTCCCCTTTCAAAACCAGCAAAATGAACTTTTGGGAACTGAGAATAAAAATTGCATAAGAAATGATCTTTTTTAAAAAAAAGTTTTCAAGAGGACCATTCTTTTGGAAGAGGAATGTGAAGATGACTGGGCAACTAATCGGTTGACCTCGGCAATTGGGGCCACAACATCATCAGAATCCATGCCTGATTCATCTTGATGAAAGTTAAACGATCCACATTATCTGAGGAAAGCCGGATGCGTTTGTCTGTAAATGACTCCTCCAGCTGTGCTGAAGGTCCACTCAGATATGAGGCTGGCTGCTGGGCAGGACAACACCTCTATAGTGTGGCGAGCTAGCTCTGGCCATTCATCCATTTTGGATACCCAGAAGTCGATTGGGTCCGGAACACATCCAAAAACATCGGTGTTTGGACGCAGATAGTCGTGCACCATGAACGTAAGCCGGTCTCTGTGTGTTGTATGTGTGCCCTGCATTACATGCGTTGGTGAGGTGGTAAATAAAGATTGCCAGAGGTCACCCATTCTGCCACATTGCCTGCTGCTGCTGCTGCCGATACGGCTACTTGGCAATCTACTGCTATCACGTTGCTGACGTTGTTCCGCGCTGACATTTGAATAACGTGAAGCAGACGCAACAGATTTGGGTGGGTGGAAGGAAAGTGCTGAGTTTTGCTTTGTACCGGGGATCGAGGAGGGTGGCCACCCAGTAACTGTTGTTCATTTTGATGGCCTTAATGCGAGGATCATGTTGGGGGAAATGGAGCAAAAAAGCACTCATGTGGGAAAATGGAGCCTTTGATTTCCCAAGCCTCTGGGTCGAGCAGCACTAGCAAACTGATCTTCCTCATCTTCCTCCTCCGCCTCAAATTCGTGCCAACCTCTTTCCAAGGCAGAGACGTCGGTAATGTCAGTGTCCATGAATACCTCATCCTCCTCCTAAAAGCTTCCTCCCCGGCACAGCTTCAACACAGCCCTGACCCTTTCCTCAGATGATGCACCCTGAGAGCTGAGGCGCCGCCTTGCATTAGCCCGGGACCCCCCAACCACTGCCTAAGAAGACCGATAAAATTGTGAAACGTCGGGCCTTCTGGATTTGACGGAGAGAAAGGCTCCGTGTCCGCATCTTTGTCCGTCTCCTCCTCCGTCGCTGGTGGGACCTGATGTTTCAGAGTGGTTTCCCAAACGATCGTTCCCAGAACTAAGATCACCACAATGCTCATTTCTGACAAGGGCATTGTCCACACTGGGCCATTTTGGTGGCTTTCTTTAAAGCTGGCAAGGATGGTGCAGAGCCTTTCACCCTGCCCTCCACTCTCGGTGGGCTTTAACTCCCCGAGGTCTGCACTGCTGCTTGTCAGCCATTTCACTTCGTACTGCTTAATGGCATTGCGCTGCTGCCACAATCGCTGGAGCAGTGGAGGGTGGAATTCCAGCATGTTGCCACGTCAACAATGAGACGGTTGACGGGGACGCCGAGCAGGCGCTGCAACGCAGCCAGGCGGGACGAATCAGGGTGCAAACGGCGGAAGTGTAAGCTCAGAGCTTGAACCTTCCTCAGCAGGCAGTCCAGACCCGGGTAGATCTTTAGAAATTTCTGGACGACAAGGTTCATGACATGTACCAGGCAAGGGATGTGCTCTAGCCTACCGATCTTAAGGGGGGTCCCAGCGAATTTTCGGCCGTTACCCGGCACATCCCCTTTGGGCCGGGCCAAAAAGGGTTTCCTGTCCCCCCAGACACGCTGGGTCCCGTTGTTTAAGCCCCCCCACATTTTTCCTTTGCCCTTTGTATGTTGACGGTCCCAAGACAAAATTAAAATTTTAAAGGGCCCTTGGGTTTTCCCTGGGCTGTAAAATGCCCACCAGAGGATTTTGGGGGGGAAAGGGAACCCCCAAACCATCCCTGGGGTTTTTTTGAAGACGTGGCCGAGCCGGAGAGCCACCGTCACCCCCAAAAACATCCACCCATTTCCCCCAGTGACTGTAAAACAGAGATATAGGGGCCTTCCCCCCAAAAGGCTTACTAGTCCCGGGGGGGTGCCCGTGGTCAAAGGCCCTTTGGGCCGGGACACAGAGGAAAGACAACGCGCTTAAAATTTTTTAGATAAACCGTGGCGGGCCAGGAGGGACGGCTTTTTCGGAAAAGAAATTTTTTGTCGAAATCGGGTTTTGGGGGGACAGGAAAGGGGCCATGACTGGGGGGGGAAACCCATCGGGCCCCACCAAGGGAAAAGGGAAAACTTTTTCCCCAAAAGGGCCAAAAGCCGGGCAATGCCGACTTTCAGGATTTTGATTGGGGTGGTTTTGTTAAAGTTTTTTTTTCTACTCCCAAACCGGGTAAACAAAAAGGCCGGGCTGCAAACCCTGGCCCTGGAAAGGGGCTTGTAGGTCACCCAAACTGGTGGAAGGAGGAGTGTAGGAGGGGTTCCTCTGGTAGTGTTGACGTTTTTTTTTGACAAATTTTGAAATCGGAAAGGGTTTTTTAAATTGGTGATGAAATTTCCAACATTGAAAATTTTAAGGGTTAAAATCTGTGCATCATCTATTAAGATCGGCCTTTTTGGGCGCTTTCCTGTAATTTTGGCGGCCAGCAAATGAGATTACAGAAAGAGCAGGGTTTAGATTGTGTGCAACGTCATGACGGGGGGATTTTAAGGGGTTTGCGTTTGGCGGAAAAACCCAACAGCCCTTCCTTTTAAACATAAAAACACGTTTCCTTTTTTCGGGCCTAAATTTTTCCTCTCAGGCCCCCATGGGGGATGGGAACCTGCCTCTCCCTGTGGCCAAAACTCAGCAAAATTTAGTCAATTTCTGCACAAGAAACCCCCTACTATTAGCTGTGACCCCTTCCAATTTAGTTAGATTAGAGATTTGAACTTTTTAAAAATGTATTGGGCTAGAAAATTTTTAAAAAGCACATCCCCGCAAAAAATTTAAAACGGCGGGGGGAGCGGGGGGGCCCCCGGGGGCAAACCCACAGACAAGCTCTACCCTATAAAGAACACGGGAAATAAATTTTCACCAAGACTTATTTGTAGACTTTGTAGTGGAATATTTTATTAAAAACAGTTTGCTTTTTGAAATTTTTCCTGATATTGGGCAGCCTAAATTTTATATTGGATAAAAAAAACATTTCTAGAAACTGCAGGTCTCTTTGTTAGCGCAAAACCCCCCCTTTTTTTATCAGTATACATTTCAGTTTAGGGGGTTAAATTTTTTCCCCATTACACCTTTTACTGTTTGATATATCCACCTTGCATTTTAAATTTAACAAACCAGCAATCTTGTAGTCACACAGGTTGTTTTTTTGCCAAAAATACTGTGAATCGTACAAAACATCACAGTTAGGGTTTTTTTTTGATTTTCCCGCACCCACACTGTTTTTACGCGAAACTACGTAAATCTTAAAACGGGCCAATTCTAAAACCCACCACGGGTAAAATTGAAAGGGAAAAAAAATACCGTTTATTAAAAACAAAACATAACATTTTTCGGGGTTTTTTTGATTTTTTGCGCCCCCCAGCACTGTTCATTGACGCAGCATCACGAAAATCTTAAAACACAATTCTATATTCCCCAACGGGTAAATTTAAAAGGGGGAAAAAAATTTACCGTTAATTTTTTTCAAAACATAACAGTTACGTTTTTTTTTGACTTTGCGCACCCAGAAATTTTTCATTGACCCGCATCTACGTAAATCTTAAAACAGCAATTCTATATTTCACCAAAATGAATTAAAAGGGGTTTGCAAAAAAAAAAAACCGTTTTATTTAAATCAAAACATAACAGGTTACGTTTTTTTTAAATTTTTTGGCCCCACCCCAGGACTGTTTAAATTGACGAAACCCTATACGTAAATCTTAAACAGCAATTCAAAATTCACCACGGTAAAATTGAAATTTGAAAAAAATTTACCGTTTTTTTTTATTTTTCAAAACATAACATTTTACTTTTTTTGACTTTTGCGCCCCCGCACTGTTAAATTGACCCCAGCATCTACGTAAATTTTAAAAAAACCCAAAAATTTTCCTAAAATTCACCACAGGTGAATTGAAAGGGTTAAAAAAAATCCTTTTATTATACCAAAACAAAACCAAAAAATTTTTTTTTTTGGGATTTTTTGCCCAGCCCCAGATTTTTTTAAAGACCCCCTTCATTTAAAAATTTTAATCCAGCAATTTTTTTTTTAAATTAGGGGGAATTTGAGAATAGCTGGTTTTTTCCCGCCTTTTAAAAAGGGAGATTTTCCCCAAAACTTTTCCCAAATCCCTTTCCCCAAAATTTTTTTATTTTTTCCCTGAAAAATTGGGGCAAAATGCAGGGGGTAAACAAGCAAAAGGGGTAGCACAGGGAAAGGAGAGGAAACGAAAAAAGGGCCCCTTTCCCAGGGGCGGCGACAACACGAAAAGCCAGCGGATCGTCATTTTGCGGGGACCGTCGGGCCCTGTCATCCCCTGGGTCGGGGCCCCTGTGAATCTAAGAAAACAACATGGGTCCCCCCAATTGTCCTTCATTGTTTAAGGGCAACCTGCATCCTTAGCAGCTTACCTCCTCTCCTCGCAGCCCAGGGCCACAAAGGGCCGTCACAGCATCATCAAAACCGTCCCCCCATGAAGCACCCAAATGTCAACTCGTTTACCCCCCCACTGTGGATATCCTTTTGTCTGAAGCCCCTCTTTGATGAAAAAATTTGGGGTTGGGGCCCAAAGGCATTTAAAAGATCAAAGGAATAAATTTAGTCTGCTCTGACACCCATTTACTAAAGCCATAAAGAGGGGGTTTTAAAGGGAACCGGTAAATCGGAAAAAAACCCCCCCGGGCGGTTGGGGGCAACCCCCTTGCAGTGCCCCTTGCTTGTAGCCCGCAGTTTCCCTGGATGAGAAAGTCAGGAAACCAAGTCACCTGTTTTGATGATGATGATATACGACATTGCGGATCCAACCAAAATTTTTTCCCCGCAGAATTTCCCTTGCGAGGCTTTCACATTTGGTGGGTCCCGCCAAAAAAAAGGGAGAGGGCGGTCGCGAAGCCCCGCGATATGTTTCCCCCACCCAAACGGCCAGCGCAAACCCCCCCCCTTTCGCTTATCCCCGGGCAAAAAGGCCGGGACCCTCAACCGGGGCCTTCTTTAGAAAAGCCTCGGATTCCCCCAAGCATGTCATATCCCGCCTTTCCCGAAAAACCGCATAAAAATTTCAAAAACCCTTTAAGGGGTTTAAACCCAAACCCCCCAACTTTCCCTAGTCCCCAATGAAAACGAATGCAATGGGGTTAAAAATTTGGGGGGGAACATTTTGGCCCAAAAAAAGGCCATCCGACCCGGGGGCCCCAACCACTGTAAAAAAACCTCTGTCCCCGCCTCCTCCTCCCCCCACCCCCAAACCAAGCGTTCCTCACTCCCCCAGTCTCTCAGAGCCCATGATCAGGGACCCACCTCCGTTTAAACCCTCCCCGCGCCCAAATTTACCACCACACCACCAGAACCCATCCAACCCCTTCTCCTTCCGCCAGTTTAAACGCCCCCGCACGCCGAAACAGCGGCCAGTCAAGCAGCGGGGGTTTTCTGTTTTTTCCGGGTTTTGGGAGCAAAGAAACATTTTTAAAACCCCCAAAACCACCCCCAAAGCCAAAAAAGCCTTAAAGGTGGGCTTTTCCCCAGGTTTTTTGGCCCTTTGGGGGAAAATTTTTCCCTTTTCCCCGTCTGGGGGGACACAGAGGGGGTTTTCCGCCACGCAGGGCCCCTTTCGTTTTGCCCCCAATACCAGATCCCGGGCAGGAAATTTTTTTTGGCCAAAAACCGTCCCTGCCCCCCCAACCCCACGTTTAAATTTTAATTTTTTTCAAGCGCGTTTCTGCATCTGTGCCCGGGAAAAAAGTCTATCTCACCACCACCATGGACTAGTAAGCAGGCCAAAGGGCCGCTATATCTCTGTGACGTTTCACTGGGTTGACTGGGGGGATGTCCTTGGGGTGACGGTGGATCCCCCAGGCTCGGCGCACGCCCCTTCAAAACCGCAGGGAGGGTGAAAGGGTTTTTCCCCCCAAGGTCCCTGGTGGCATCACCCCCAAGACACCAGGCCGTTTGAAAATAATCTGCCTTGGAGACCTTTCCCACACACGGGTCAGGGGGGGTTTTGGGGGGGACCTCTAAGAAAAAACAGCCCCCGAGCGCGGGCGGGGTTGACAAAAACCCCCTTTTGTGCCAGAAATGGGGGTGTCCCAAAAAAACGGGCAAAATTCTGCTGGCCCCCCTAAGATCGTAGGCCGGGAGCACACCCCTTGCCTGGCACTTTTGTATGAAACCTTGCCCTTCCAAAATTTTTCCCCTAAAGAGCAAAACCCGGGTTTGGGACTGCCTGCTAAAGAAGGCCCCGAGGTTTTGATTTCCCGCATTTTCCCCCCCCGTTCGGACCCCTCCTTTCGCCCCGCCTGGCTGCTTTGCAGCGTCAGCTGGGCCCCCCGTAAACCCCGTCTCATTGTTGACGTGGCAACACCGGGAAAATTCCCAAACCCCCCACTTTCTCCAGCGTTTGGGGGCGCAGCGCAATGCCTTTTACGCAGTACGAAGTGACAAAAATGGCCGACAAGCACGGTAGGGACCCTGGGGGTGTTGAACCACCGAAATGGAGGCAGGGGGAAAAGCTCTGCACCACCCTTTCCCCATTTTGAAGAAGCCCCCAAAAATGGTCAGGCGGACAATGCCCTTGCCCAGCATGACTTTTGGGTGATCTTAGTTCTGGAAGATCTTTGGACACTCTAAAAAAAACCAGGCCCCCCAGCGACGGGGGAAAGGAGACGGACAAAAAAAAAAATGCGGACACGGCCCTTTCTCTCCGTCAAATCCACAAGGCCCGACAGTTTCACAAATTTCAAGGGTTCTTCATTGGGGCAGTGGTTCGGGGTCCAGAGCTAGTAAAAGGGGGGGGCATCACCTCAGGGTGCAAAAACTCGGGAAAACCCAGGGCTTTTTTTAAGCTGTGCCGGGGGCAGGGGAGGAGGAGGGGGAGGGGGTTTTCCTAGACACTGATTTTACCGACGCCCTCCCTTTGGGAAAAGGGGTTTGGGGGAAAAAAATTTTTTGAGGGCGGAGGAGGAAGTTTGGGGAAGACATTTGCTATCCCCCTCGACCCAGGGGCCCCTTGGGGAAATAAGGTTTCCACCCTCTCACATGAGGGGCTTGGATGCTCCATTTCCTCCAACATGATCCTCGAAATTAAAGGGCCCCGGCAAAATAAAACAACAGTTACTGGGTGGCCACCCTCCTGGATCCCCAAAACAAAAAAAAAAATCAGCACTTTCCTTCCCCCCAACCAAATAGAGAGTAAAATGCGGGAAATGGAGCCCTTTTTTGTTTGATCAACGGGAACATCTTTTTTGTGTCTGTTTAAACGTTCCCCAAAGGCCCAAGGGTGGAACAACATCAGCGCGGACAGCAGTAGAGTGCCAAGTAGGCTTAGCGCAGCACAGGGAAGGTGGGGAGAAGCCTAAAAGGGGGGACCTCTGGCAATCTTTTGTTTACCCCCTCACCAAAAGCATGTTAAAGCCCGGGCCAAAACATACAACACACAGAGATCGCTTAAGAAACATGGGGGCCGACTATCCCGCGTCCAACACCCCATGTTTTTGCATGGGGTTTTCCACCCAACAACTTCTGGGGAACCAAAAATGGACGAATGGCCCCAGGGTGGCCTTTACGCCCCTAGAGGGGGTTATCCTTTCCAGCAGGGCCAAATTTATATCTGAGGGGGAAACCTTTCCCGCACAGCCGGGGGAGTCATTTTCAGACAAACGCATCTGGCTTTCCCCCCAGATAATGTGGATCGTTTTTACTTTTTATCAAGATGAATCAGGGAAGGATCTCTGGGTGATGTTGTGGCCCCCAAAATTTCCGAGTCACCGATTTTTTTGGGCCCGTCTACTTCACATTTTCCTTTTCCGAAAAAAAAATGGTTTCCCCCTTGAAAACTTTTTTTTTTTTAAAAGATGCATTTTTTACTGCAATTTTTATTCTCTTTTTCCCCAAAAGTTTTTTATTTTGCTTTGGGTTTTGCTGTGAGGAGACGTAAAAAACAGCAAAGGTTTTTATGACAAAAACCGTATTCCAATTTTTCTCACTTTATCTTTAAAAAGTTTTTTGCATTGTTCCCCAAAAATTTTGAAAAGGGCATTTTGCTGTGAGATACAGCAATAAACAAAGGTCCTTTGGAAAAAGAAAAAAAGGAAATTCCCAATTTGGGATTTTCTCCCTCACAATTTTAATAGTGGCTTTAAAAAAGTCATAAAAATAATTTTTTGGGGGCATGGTTTTTGGGGGAATTTCAGCTATAATTATGGTCCTTTGGGAAAAGGGAAATTTTGGGTTCTAAGTTGGGTTTCTCCCTCACAATTTTTAATAGTGGCTGAGAAAATCCCTATTTATAATTTTTTGGGGTCATGAACTTGAGGGTACAGCAATTAAAACATGGGCCTTTTTTAACAGAAATTTGGCTTCTAAGTGGCATTTTTCCCCTCCCCAATTTTTAAACCCGTGGCGAGAAGGGGCATTTTTTTATTTTTTTTGGGATATAAAAGTCCATTTTTAACAAAAAAGGGGGTTTAAAGACTCCTTTTTCCCCGGGACTTTTTAAATGTGGGGGGCCCCGGGAGGTTTGGGGCTCATTCTGTCCCCAGGACAGATTATAGTCCCAAAATCCAGTGAAAATAAAATGGTGGGTTTAAAGACCCCCTTTTTTCCGGCACTTTTTAAAAGTGGGGGTTTATGCAGGTTTTTTGGGGGCCCGGGGTGGCCCAGGAAAAGGGATAGTCAATGTCCATTTAAACTAAAAAGGGGGTTTTAAAGACTCCTTTTTTCCGGGACTTTTTTAAAAGTGGGGGTCAAGCAGGTTTTTGGGGCTCATACTGTGGGCCCGGAAAATTTATAGCAATGGGCCCCTGAAACAAAATGGTGGGGTTTTTAAAACCCTTTTTTCCGGCCAAATTTTTAAATGTGGGGGTCATGCAGGTTTGGGGCTCAAGCTGTGGGGCCCCGGACAGGGATAGTCAAAAATCCAGTTTCAACTAAAATGGTGGGTTTAAAGACTCCTTTTTGCGGCAAATTTTTTTAAAAGTGGGGGCATGCAGGGTTTTGGGGGGGTCCTGCTGCGTTCCAGGACAAGGGGGTATTTAATGTCCCAAAATTTAAGTAACAGAAAGGTTTTAAATCATACTGCCCCCTTTTGGCACTTTTTAATTTTTGGGGGAAACAGGTTTTTAAGGGGGCAGGCTTTTGGGGGACAAGACAGGGGGAAAATGAAAAGGTCCCGTTACTTTTTTTTTGTGACTTTTTTTAACCTAATTTGGGGTTGCCTAAGATTTTAGCCCTTTTCCCCTTTGAAATGTTTTGGATGTTTAATTTTACTTCTCCACCTTTTTTTGGGGGTAATAATGAAGGGTTGTTTTCTTTTCCCATAGACTTTAATGGGGCCTTTCCCATAAACGATGCTCACTAAAACCCAAAAAAACCTTTTCCCTTTGCCCGGGCTATCGGGGTATCGATCGATCTCGAAAGCCAACGCAATCGCCAACACTAGTCTCTGGGGGTAAAACCCGGGGGTTAAAGGGGGCGACGGGGAGGCAGAAGTGGGGGGCTGATCCTTGAAACAAGACCCTAGTAGAAAAAGGGGCCGCTGAGAACGCTTTTGGGGGTGGCGAAGGAGGAGGGGGCAGAGACCCGAGGGGGTGACAGTGGTTGGGAAACCCGACCTCGGTGGGGGCCTTTTTTGGCCAAGTGTTTCCCCCCAATTTTTAACTCATGCAATTTGCTCATTGACTAGACCCTTTGGTGGTTGGGTTTAAAAACCTAAAAATTTTGCCTCTACGGGGCGTTTTCGGGAAAAGGCGGGGATATGACTGCTTGGGGGAAAACAGACTTGCTCGAAAAAGGCCCCCTTGAGAGGTTCTGGACCCTTTTTGACGGCGATGAACGGGGGGCGGTTTTTTTTCCGCTGGGATCGGGCTGGGCGGAATCAAACTCAGCCGGGCATCCCGCGACCGCCCCCCTTTTTCCCTTTTTTAGGCGGGGAGCCGTACTGACACTAACCCCCCTCTCTTCCCCCCTCGTCCAGTGAAAGGGGAAACAATCGCAAGCAAAAACCCCCTGAAAATACCACGTTGGGGTCCCCCAATTTTCGTCATCAAAATCATCAACACAGGGGACTTCCTCGCCTGACATTCCCGCATCCTGGGGCTGTGGGCTAAACAAGCAACGGGAAATGCAAGGCGTTGCCCGACCGCCCCCGGGTTTTTTCTGATTGACCGGGTTCCTTTTTTTTCCTTTTGATGGCAAAACAATTGGGGGATCAGAGCAGAAAAAAATCATCCCCCTTTGGCCCCCTTGATCTTTGGAAAAAAACCCTTTTGACCCCAATCGCATTTTTCATCAAAGAGGCTTCAAAAATGGATTTTCCACAAATTTATGGGACACATTTTAATTTGGGGGGGCCTTCGCTTCAGTTGGGCCCGGGTCCCAATGATGATGATGCATTTGTGGCCAGGACTGGGGGGACGAGGAGGAAAACGGGTTTGGGCGCAGGGTTTCATTAAAACCCCTAAAGCAGATTGGCGAAAGCTGGGTTTGTTTCTGAGATTCACAGGGTCCTGACCCCGCATGAAAGCCTGACCCGGGCCCTGCAACCCACGATCCGCTGGGTTGCGTAAATTGGGCACCACACTGGAAGGGGTACCTTCTCTCTACTCTACCACCATGTCCCTACAAACCCCCCTTTTCCCCGCTTACCCCCCCTGATTTTGCTTCCCTGTTCAGAAAGGGTAAAAATTTTAAAGGGAAGGTATGGAAGAGTTTTTGACAGTCCCCTTATTTAAAAACCCGGGAAATCACAAACTATTCCCTTTAAAACCCTCTAATTTTTCCCACAGCCAACTAAGGGTTTGAAACTGAATTTTTTTCTAGCAAATACCTGTGAAATGGGTCTGGTTTGGAAAAAACCGTAAGACAAAATCAAAATTTTTCTTCCTTATCTTCCATAAATTTTCAACGCCCCAGTAGGACTAGGAAAATTTAATTTTTTTAAAAACACTTTTCATTTCATTTGCGTATCCCGCGCAAAAAATGAGATTTACCGAAATTAGAAATTTTTTTTTTTTGCAGCAATGACAAACGAGAAAATTTTTCTAAAAAAGGGTTTTATCAGAAATTGGGGCGGGAAAAAACGTGCTATTTTGGGAAAAAAATAGGGCGCACCACTCCCCCAAAAAAGTGAAATTCCGCTTTTTAAAAGTTTTAAAACGGAAATAAAAGTCGTTTTGCAAACCTTTTGAATTTTCCCCCGCCAATGACTAGCAAATTTCTGTATCCTAATATAAAATACAAAAGGGTCTTTTTAACAAAAAATTTGGGGGCCCCCACCAAAAAAACAATACAGCTATTTTTAAAATTTTTATGGATTTTAAAAAAAGGAGGGTTTTGCACCTATGAAATACAACTGCAATTACTAGCAAATTTTTGTATCCTAATATAAGTACAAGATTGGTTTCCCCCCCCCCCCCCCCCTTTTAACAAAAATGGGCTGCACCAAATGAAAAACCCCTTTTTTAAAAATTGGGGACGGAAATAAAAGGTTGGGTTTTTTCACCATGAAATACCCTTGCAATTACAAACAAATTTTTTGTTTTCCCCAATAAAGTACAAGATGGGGTTTTGAACAAAAAAGGCTCGACCCAAAAAGAAAAAACACCCCTTTTTTAAAAATTTAGATGGAAAAAAAGGGGGGGTTTTCACCCAGAAATACACCTGCAATTACACAAAATTTTGTATCCAAAAATAATTTCAAGATGGGTTTTTTTGAATAAAAAAGGGGTGCGCCCAAAATGGAAAAAAATCCTAAATTTAAAAATTGGGGACGGACAATAAAAGGGGGTTTTTTTGGGACCTATGAAATACACCGCCCAAATTCCCAGCAAAAATTTTGTATCCTAATATAATACAAGATGGGGTTTTTTGAACAAAAACTGGGGTGCACAAAATAAAAGGTACTATTTTACCTCAAAGGGGCGAGGTGGGGCTGGCCAAAAACGTTTAAAAAAAAAAGCAATTTCCCAAAGCAGGTTCAAAGCATGTCCCCGGGCTGCATAATATAACACTCTCCTTTCCCAAAAACCGGGCCCGCCTGCCCCGTCCGTCTTTGCCCCCCCAAACCCCCCCCCCCCCCCCCCCGCCGCGGGTGAAAAACGCAAATGCTTCTTTAAAAAGTCCCCTGTCTAACTAAAATAAGACTGAAAATTCCCCTAATCAACCCATGTTCTAATATTTACACTAAAAACATAGTTTTTCCCGGTGGGAAAAAAGGAAACTCTGTCTCTGAAATGACTGTTTTGAGGGGAGATTTTTGCACCCTCCGCTCTAATGGGAAAAAAAAACTGACACAATGATGAAAAACCGGAAAAACCCGTTCTATGCAAAAAAGAGTTTATGTGATTTTTTTTGCCAAAAGACAACCATACACACCACAGTCCTGAAAGTTTCAAAACCCACTCCCCTGCCTATGCTCTAAGCTTAAATTTTCTGGGGCCCCCAAAATGACAGGGAACCCCCAAAAATTTGGGATGATATTAAAAAGAATTTTTGCCAGATTCTTTTCCTAAATTATCGCGTGATTGGAAATTTCCGAAACAACTTAAAAAACCCTTTCCGTTTCCCAAATTTGGGCGATTAAAATCGCTCATCCCCCACTCCCCCACCCTTTCCCCCGAAACCATTAATGAAGTTTGAGAATGGATGGGTTTTTTTTTTTGAAGGCCCTTTGTTCAGTTTTTGTTGGAGAGATCTTAAGGGAGCTCCCCCTTAACACATATCGTCTGCATCTTGGGGTTTTAAAAATCACTCCTGGGGTTTTAAATTTTAAACAAATTTTTTCCCCTGGGGTTAAAAAATATAGCAAAATTATATATTTTCCATGCAATGTGCCCACTTGTAAATCTACTGTGTAGAAATTCTGGTTGTCTGCAGGTCTCACAAAGATGACCTGTAAGACCAGGCCTATTTTGGCCCAAATGATAAAGCCTTTTTTATTTTTTTCATTGTTGCATTACCATGACCATAAGTGTTTTAATTATTCAGTCAACATATCTGTGTGTAGATACTTTTTTTAAGATTAAGTTAAATTTTTCCCAAAACAATTTATTTTTTTGGTTTTATGTAACTTTTTGAAATTTAAAATTATATTAACTGTTTGTGGGGGAAATGGAAAAAAAATTGCTAATGTTTTTGTGTTTTAAATTTTGTGCTATTAACTATGCAGCATTTTAATTTTGAATAATAAAAACACTTTAAAAAATTGTGTTGTGTCATTGCATTCAAAATCTCATACATTTTTATTGTTCTAACATTGTGGTTCTATATGGGCTTGCTTTTTTGCAGGAAAACATTTTGGGGGGATTTTTTTGTTTTTACACAGCTAACCATGTATTATTTGGATTCAAATACCATAAGAATAATAAAGGGTCCCTACACAAAAAAAAATAAATGAGACTGAAAAGTTGGATAAACCCTTTTCTCTATTTCAAAATAAAATTTTTTTACCTAAAAGCACAAACAGTTTTTTTTCAAAAAAGTCCCTTTAACAATAAAAAAAGAGAAATAAAAAAAAACAAAGGTCCCAAAAACATTAGACTTGGTCATTTTTTATTAAGGCAAATGATTCAGCATCTCATATGGATTTAACAGAGTTTAACTTGACTGTGATGTTTTGGCTTTTTATGCTATTTACTTTTATCTCTGAACAACTGTCATAGAGACGAATTGAAAAAGTTGAGATAACATTCTGTGTTGTGATATACTACTACATTACTTGTTAAGCTTTGCTAAATATGTACCTATTAGTGGCACAAGCATGTGAATTTTTAGGATAAGCAGATAATTTGGAGGTGAAATTAGAGCCAAGTGTTCAATCGATGGGATGAAAGTCAGCTGCGAGTGACCAGTTTTAAAATCAAAGAAAAGTGATAATATTAAGGTATGTTCACACAGCGTAATTGCGTTGCGCATCTCGCCACGTATTTGCGCTTTAATAAGGCCAAAATGCACACCACATTTATGGTAATTCATAGCTCTCATAGAGAACTATGAATTACGATTCGTCTCCCCGGCGTACAATACAATTGTACGCTGTGGGAGAGAAGTGACACGTCACATCTTCGCGGCGCTTACACGCCGCTAATAATTTGAGTGAGTGCGTATCGCGGTGCGTATGGAAGTTTATCATGGCACAAACAAATGGTATTTCTGGGAACTTCAGAAGAAGTTGAGGCTTTTTAGGTTGGAAAAGGTTACAAAATTTCTTAAAAACTTGGATTCTACTATTCTACAGTCATGTTATCCTCCCCAGTATTGACCAGCTAACAAAGATAACACTAAAATCATGGTACATAATAGTCTGCAAAGTTACAAGGAACCCAATGTAAACTTCAAGCAGCTAAGGGCTGTTTTCACCTTTAGGCGATGTTCACACGACTTATTGCTGACGTAATTGTGAGGACGGATTTCGCCCCGCAATTACGCCGACTCCGTGCAGCGGGGGCGGGGCGGGGGGCCGGCAGCTCACCGGCCCCATAGGCATCTATTATCCACAGCGCGTATCCCGCCAGGATAATGTGCATGTCACTTTCTCCCCCATCGGCGTATTTGCCGAGCGAGGAGGAGCGAGGAGGAGAGACAGAAATACGGATTACCGTAATGCCTGGCACGGATTTCAGCCGTACTGCAGCGCAATACAGCTGGAATCCGTGCCCGAAATAAGCCGTTTTAACGGCTCCTACATGTCCACCATCTGTAGGACACTGAACAACAATGGTGTGCATGGCAGGAGAAGCAAGGAAAAGGTGTGGCTCTCCTAATGGACCATTGATTTCTACATGTTGTTTGCTGAAGATCACCTGGACATGCCAGTAGGGTATTAGACCAATTATTGTAGATGGATGACATGAAAATAGAGCTTTTTGGTTTATAGAGGAAACGTTATGTTTGGACAATGGAAAACTCTGTCTTGCAGCATAAATACCCATCTGTGAAACATGATGGTGGTAATATCATGGTTTGGGCCTGTTTTGCTGAATCTAAGCAAGGATGGGTTGTCAACAATGGTGGAATAATGAATTCTTAATTATACCAGTATATTCTAAAGGAAAAATGTTAGGACATAAGTCCATGACCTGGCCTTCTAGAGAATGTGGGTCATGCAGCAAGACAACAACCTTAAGCACAAGAGTCATTGTAAAAACAATGGTTAAAGATGAATAAAGTTAAAGTTTTGGCATGGTATGGCATTTGGCAAAACCTGACTTTCACCCTATAGAAATGTTGTGGAAGAACTTAAAGTTAACAGTTCATGGAAGGAAACACACCAATATAAGGGGATGACTTAACTTTTTTCCAACAAACGTGTAGGGCTAATTAACAATTACCATAAATGTTTACATGCAGTTTTTGCTGCACAATTTCTAGATATGGAAAGCAAAGATTCACATATTTTTTCCATGCACTCTCAGGCTCTACTCTCCCTGTATCCCACACCTAGGTCCTTCGTGTCCAAAGCCTGTTAGCCAAAATGTCAGACCATGGGAATACTCCATTAAAACACTGTTTAACTATTTACTGCATGTGGAGAGTTAAACTTCTTTTGTGTTGAGAAACTACTCAATAAAACATTTCAAAGCTTACTAAAGGTGTGTCTTGGATTCTCTTTCTATTGAATATTCAGCCACAGGCTTTTTCCACTGAGCACCCGTTCACCACAATTAGTACGGCAGCATTATACATTATCTACAGATATGTAATATTGGATCTTTTTTCTCAATAAATATATGACAATGTTTTATATTTTGACTTAATTGGTTGATTTTTTTATCTACGTTGTATGAAAATCTGATGTATTTTAGGTACGATAATACTAAAAGCCATTTTGTTATGGCAACCTGAACTCTGTTACATCTGTATTCATGGTGTATAAAATAATTAACCTCTTTCCGACATTTGATGTGTAGGTATGTCATAATGTCGGTAAGGATGTATGGCGCAGACTAACTCACTAAGTCTGCTATACATGCAGCATATGTCAATGGTGAAGTATAGCTCATAATCAGCCGTAACAGCAGGGATCGAAGTTGGCTCCAATTCCAGCTGCTGAACACTTTAGACGCCGCATCTAAATTAATGAAGAATGGTGCTTTCTCTGATCACCCCCTTTCCCTACGAAAAGATCAAGGGGGTGCCAAGTGGTTGTCATGATAGACAAAAGTCTAATGAAAGCAGCAATAGGAGCACCATCTGTATCATCTGTATTTGTATTTATATGATGCAGAAATGTGTACACGCCATTGAGCTATCTAGTAGTCAAGTATCCCGGGGGACTACAAGTGTGAAAATAAAAGGAGTTTAAAAAATAATATTAAAAGTTCAAACCATCCCACTTCTACCATTTTAAAAATGTAAAAAAAACTACACATGATTGGTATTGGCACATCTGTAAAAGTCCTATCTATTAAAGATCACATCTTTTATCCCAAACAGTGAACAGAAAAAAAAAAAACACTTCCAACTCCAAAACTGAGGGGCTTTTTTGTCATTTCATGTCTCCAAACAATTTGAATAAAAAGTGATCAGAAAGTTGCATGTATTCCAAAATGGTACCAGTGCAAACTTCACTTCAGCCCACATAAAACAAGCCTTCACTAAGGTCCATAGATGGAAAAAAAACAAGTTATTGGTCACCATAAATGGTGCAGCAGATCAAAGTTAAACAATAGTGAATGTTATCATTTTTAGTTCTAGAAGATAATGAAATCTCTATATACTTGGTATTACCAGAATCCTGTCAACCTGCAGAATACAAATAACATTTATGACAAACAGTGAACGCCATAAATCATTTTTTCTTTCCCAGACAATGGCACTGTTAAGAGAAACATTTTGTCCCACAGAAAGCAAGGCCTTGTATGACTAAGTAGATGGAATCTCCACCACCTATATAGGTGCTCTCCCTAAGGAGAGATCTTCCCTTTCTAAGTAGATGGGGGAAAAAAAAAAAAAAAAACATGGGTCTTAGAAAGCCAGGAGGAAAGGGTTAAATATGCAAGACATACAAAATCAGTTAATTACTGGGGGTAGCC
Source organism: Phyllomedusa bahiana (assembly GCA_025379985.1). Classification (NCBI taxonomy): domain Eukaryota; kingdom Metazoa; phylum Chordata; class Amphibia; order Anura; family Hylidae; genus Phyllomedusa; species Phyllomedusa bahiana. The sequence goes on from JAODAL010046795.1 coordinate 29,925, forward strand.
CATTGTTAAGTGCATGAACCACTGAACACTTCACCAGAAATGTCAGGGTTTCCACAATTTTAGGTCACCACCATGCTGTCCCTTACTGAGATGAGAACCCTCTTGACCAAAATTCTCAGATTAAGTAAATAGCTGACACCAAGCTGCCCATCAGATTAGCAGGTGTTGCGTCCGGCGCCCGCGATCCCTGCTGCGGGCGCCGCCGAAGCTCTGCCCCGGTCCCCGGGACGGGTGCCGCCGCCGCCCGGGTGTCGGGCGGCGGGCGCACTCGCTCCCCGGCTTGTAATTACTTAACCGGCCCCCGCTCTGTCTCCCCCCAGTCTCCTGCCGTCCGGCGCGCCGTCCCGGGGATCCTAAGGCGCGGCGCGGCCGGCTCTGTGAGATTTAAAGGGGCGTGCGCCGGTAATTGGGTAATTGCCGGGCACTGCCTCTATTTCACCTGGGCGCTTCCCCGCTCCCTGCGGATCTTTAGTGCCTTGCCTATTGAGAAAGCGTTCCTATTGTCTTGTCCCTGATCTACCGTGTACCGTACCCTTGCTTGTCTACTGACCACGTATCTCTGCTGCCGCCCTGGACCCTCCCCGCCTGACCCCGACTACGACCTCCTGACGATTTTGCACCCCAAACCGGGT
>JAODAL010046796.1:0-30556 GCA_025379985.1 Phyllomedusa bahiana
GCTTCGCTGCATGTGACTAGACATGTTGGTGGGGGTTAACCATTTTAAGGGTTTTCTTGCCTCTACTTATGCTTACGGAAAAGGGCGGCATATACATCGCGGGTGAATCAGAGGCTTGCTCAAAGAAGGCCCAGGCTTGAGAGGTCCGGGAAACCTTTTTGACGGCGAAAACGAGGGGCGGGTTTGCGCTGACCGTGGCTGGCGGAATCATATCAGCGGACTTCTGCGACCGCCCTCTCCCTTTTTGTGGCGGGACCCGTATTGACCTACCCCCATCGTCGCCCTCCTCATCCACTGAAGAACCTCGTGCAAGCAAATTCTGCGGGAAAGACCAGGAAGGATCCGCAATGTCGCCCGTCATCATCATCATCAACACGGGTGACTTGGTCGTCCCTGACTTCTGCATCCAGAACTGGGCAACAAGCAAGGGGCACTGCAAGGCGAGCCCGACCGCCCGGATTTTGCCGATTAAACCGGCTTCCTTCACCTCCTCTGATGGCATCAGTAACTGGGCGTCAGAGCAGACTAAATCATCCTCTTGATCTTTAACATGCCTTCTGACCCCAACCGAAATTTTGTCATCAAAGAGTCTTCAACAATGGATTATCCACAGGGTGGGTACACGAGTTGACATTTGGGCTGCTTCATGTTGGACCGGATGCTGATGATGCTGATGACGACATTTGTGGCCGTGACTGCGAGGACGAGGAGGTAAGACTGCTAGATGCAGGTTGCATTAACCACTGAAGGACAGATTGGCGACGATGTTTCGTTACTTAGTTTCACAGGGCCCTGACCCAGCGATGACAGGCCTGACGGTCCGCAACTGACGATCCCTGGCATGCGTGTTTGTCGCCCAGCACTGGAAGGAGCACCTTCTCTCGTACCTCTACCTCCATGTGCTACCCCCCTCTTTGCTCGCTTACCACCTGCATTTCGCTCCATGCTCAGAAATATAAAAATTTGAGAAGTGATGGAATAGTTTTGGAAAGTCTCTTATTAAAAGACGGCAAATTCACAGTATTCTCAAATCCCTCTAATCAAACAAAATTGCTGATTTTAAATTTAACTGCAAGGTGTCTATCAACAATCTGGACTGGGCAAAAGTCCAAAAAACACGGGAACTTTATGTTTTTGGTAAATAAACGGTATTTTTTGCACCTTTCAATTCACCTTTGGTGAATATAGAATTGCTGTTTTAAAAATTTACGTAGATGCTGCGTCAATGAACAGTGCTATGTGCGCAAAAGTCAAAAAACACGTAACTGTGATGTTTTCGTACGATACACTGTATTTTTGGCAACAAACAACCTGTGCTGACTACAAGATTGCTGGACTGTAATTTAAGTGCAAGGTGGATATATCAACAGTCACAGGTGTAATGGTAAAAATTGAACACCTACTGAAATTTATACTGATAAAAAAAGTGGAGTTTTGCAGCTAACAAAGAACTGCAGTTACTAGAAATGATGTTTTTTCCAATATAAGTTCAGGCTGCCCAATATCCAGGAAATATTTCAATAGCAAACTGTTAATAATAAACATATTCCACTACCATGTCACACTAAAGTCTGGTGAACTTTATCCAGTGTTCTTTATAGATAGAGCTTGTCTGTGTTCGCCCGAGGGCGCCCCCCCCCCCGCTCCCACCGCCTTTGAATTTACAGGGGTAGATTGCTGCTTTAAAATTTCTCTACTAACTACATAAAATTTCAAATCTCTAATCTAACTAAATTGGAAGGGTCAAAGCTAATAGTAGATTTTTTCTCTGTGCAGAAATAGACTAATTTCGCTGAGCTGTTTGGCCACAGGCAGAGCGCAGGTCCTATCCCTATAAAGACGCTGAGAGACCCCTGAGGCTGAAACAGGAAACGCTGTTCTATGTAAAACGAGGTCATGGATTTTTCAGCCAATCGCAACCATACACATTCCAGTCATGACGTCGCACACACATCTCACCCTGCTCTATTCTGTAATCTCATTTGCTGGCCGCCAAAATTACAGGAAGAGCCGAAAAAGGGCGATCTTAATAGATGATGCACAGATTTTAACTTTAATTATCGCATGATCTGGAAATTTCGATCACCATAAAAACCTTGCCGATTTCAACTTTGTCGATAAAAATCGCTCAACACTATATATAGGTATATGTGGCTAAATATTATTATTATTATTATTATTATTATTTATTTTAAAGTGCCATTAATTCCGGGGTTCTGTACAAGTGATTGAAAAGGCAAAAAATTAGTAAGCACATCCAAATAAATTTTAAAGAAATAATTATAAGTGGACACTGGTGTGGCAGCAAATCAATACAAACACAACACAATATCGGCAGCACTCTATAGATACCAAAAAAAAAAAAAACTGTCAAAGGGAATATAGGAATTTTTTTTTCAAAATTTTTCTGCTACTTTAGGATACATGAAAATGATGAGGTTCTTTGCTTACATTTTTAATAATAACTGTAATTGCCCATCTACCGGGACAAGGTGACTTCAGTACAGATGGGAACCTACTCTGACATTTTATCTCACTTCAGGAATAGAGACGTCGATCACTGATCTGTCCTGAAACTGACCCAGTAAAGTGCGCTAAACTGCTCTGGTTTGTGTTAGAATTTTTTTCATTTGTTTATTAAAAGGTGAAGAAATACGCGTTTCGTGTCACAAAGACACTTTATCAGTTTCATACGTAAAAAACAACAAAATGGTGGTTTAAATACCTTTTGTTAGAACCGCCAAATCTGCAGGTGGCGATATCGCCCATGAACACTACAGAGGTAGCAGAGTACAGATTGACCGTGATATCACGGCTTTTCGTGTTATCTGCTATGATCTGTAAACAAAGGCCATTGAAAAGCATTGAAAAAGTTGAGATAACATTTTGTTCCGTGATACCACGGTGCAATATCTGTTCTGTTTAGTTCTGCTACATCTGTACATCCTTTTCAGTTAAGAATACAATAAAAAAACTGAGGAATAACAGTGTTTGAAATCATAAAAACATATAAAAACATATAAATGTATAAATCTTTATAAATGAATCCTCACATATTATTCCTAAACTGAATTTGCTTAGGTACGATCACTTGGTATTTGAAACTGGTGAGTGAAATGATTTTTGTTTAACACTAGATGTCGGTATTGGGTAGATTGTGAACAGCTACATTCAAACATGGAGTGAGCGGAATGAACCGCACATCCTCACATTATACGTTGATCTACTACTTCCCAGCACAAATTTACTAAAATGAACATGAGGTTCTTAGTATACTTTTTGATCAAACGGTATGAGCCCACTTGCCACTTCATGGTGACCTCTTTAAAGTGGGTCCCTACAATAATGGGGGTAGCACTGCATGGCGACCATCGCCACAGCAACAGCCACACCAGTGAGGGGCACAACCCAGTAGTCCAACAGCACCACTGCTGCCAGGCCTCGCCCCCTGGCTTTGTCCTGCACCCCCACAAAGGCATAGCATCACAGCAACAATCGCTGCCATAAAGCACCACCACCAAAAACAGGAAAGGTTCACTTACCTCTTGCTGGGCTCCCTGCAAGCAGACTAAAAGGAACACGGCAAAAACCCTTAGGGTGCTTTCACACAGCACAGTAATGGTGCAGTTTTAACTGTGCTCCAATTAAACTGTCTTTATTATCAGCAAGCTTCTTTCAGATGTCTAAATTGTTCAGAAAAGTGTTTCAAGTAAGTAATCAGTTACTGTGTTTGACGTCTTGTGGATACAAACACACTAATTGATCACTTACTTTCCAAACAGTTTAAATAAGTGCAAAAATCTTGCTGGTAACAAAGTCAGTTTATTTGGAGCACAGTTGAAACTGCACCAAAACTGCGCTGTGTGAAAGCACCCTTATATAGACTCCTGGTTATTAAAAACATGTTGTAACTTGCTGGTGAAACAATGTGTCTCATCTGCTTGTGTGTGAGGCGTATCGGATAAATGGATTCTTTGCATGGGGAAGTGACTAGCCTGGTTGTGCAGTCTGCCCGTTCACACAGACTGTTTTTAATCAGAATGCAATGTAGCTGAGATCTTCTCTCCAGGAAAATATGGATATCTGAACAGAAACCAAGTAAAGTAAAATGTCAGAGTATGCTCCCGTCTGTACTAAGGTCACCTTGTCGCGGTATATGGACAATTACAGTTTTGATAAAAAATGTACGTTAAGAATCTCAAATGTTCTGGTATCCTTAACCCCTACACGACCTTGGACGTATGCATACGTCCAGGTGGTTTGGGGGTTAACGCACCTGGACGTATGCATACGTCCTGGCGATCGTGCGGGCTTGCGGGTGAGCCGCACACGATCGCGACATGGGACCAGTGGTATATTACCGGCCGCGGGTGATTAATGCTTCATTATCGCAACCTGTCATTGTTGCAATAATGAAGCCGTAGGCAGGAGGAGTGAGCTCCTCTAGCCTGCTCCCGGCAGCTGCCGCACCACAATGCTGCAGCGATCTATTGTCAGATGCCCTCGGGAAGTGAAAGTCACTTCCCGAGATCATCTGTGACATCACCATGCCCGCAATGTATTGTGGGCATGGTGACTGACCGTTGTCAGTCGGTGAACGGTGAACGCCATAAAAAAAAAAAAAAAAAAAACAATCACAGAATTAAGATTTTTGTTCATACCGCAGCACATAAAGTGGAATAAAAAGCGATCAAAAACTCCTATAAACGCCAAAGTTGTAACAATTAAAATGTCTGTTCATCCCGCAAAAAAAGTCCTTACACTAGTGTTGAACGATTACGTTGGCTATCGACATCGGGCGATAGTCGGCCACCATCGATAAGGTTTTTCGATAGTGAGCAGTCGATTATGAGTGATGACCATTAAAATCTATGGGAGAGCAACAACACCTTCATTCTTACACCCAAACAGGGCTGGAGAAGCTGGAATTAACATCCACAACAGTCAAATGGATACCTGCTACATCTTAGGCACAACACTTAGGCTATAAAAGCCACAGAAAAAAAGTCACACACCATTCACTATCCCTTAAACCTGCATCACCCACAAATTAAAAAGTGCCAGAAGGCAGTATTATTTGAACCATCATTTTACTTGAACTGGAAAAATTGAATATCCCTGTCCGGGAACGCAGCATGACCTTTAAAACCCTTTGCATGACCCACAGATTAAAAAAGTGCCGGAAGAAAGTAGTCTTTGAACCACCATTTTAGTTGAACTGGACTTTGACTAGAACTGTCCTGGACCGCAGTATGACCATTAAACCTGTCTGACCCCCAGATTAAAAAGTGCCGGAAAAAAGGAGTCTTTCAACCACCATTTTAGTTGAACGGACATGACTATACCTGTCCTGTGCCACAGCATACCCAGGGCCGGGATTTAAACAGTGGGTGCGGTGAAAGCCCAGGCTGGCGTCCGTCATCTATTAACACGCAGGTTAAAATGCCCTGATGACGCACAACGAAAACTGTCTTTCTGAAGCAGAGTGCGGAAGGGGAAAAGTGTGAGAACTCCAGCCTTCCTCATACACAGTCAAGACCAGGGTGCGCTTGCCCCTCCGTATGAGTGCAGACCAATTGAGCTTCAAATTGGAAATTACTGGTGGTTTTAACGCTCCTGTTACACCCAGGTGCCCTTTTCTTGATTCTTTTTCTCATTTTACTCAACGTGCTGGAGGAAATTGTCTCTGTACTTTGTTCTCTGTCCGTGCTCCATACTCCATGTCCTCTGAATAACCTACATTGGTCAAGTTTTTCCCCGTACCTTTCCCTTTTACAAATTTAGAGGAATTCTTTTACCAGCTATTTTGTACATGCTAGTTTTTTAAATGGGTTTAATTCAGAAAACACATTTTAAAATTGGATGGAAAACCCACCCCTGTCTTCGTTTCTCTTTTTTTAATTGTATTAAATGGGTTGTCTCAATACAGGAATTGATAGCTATGTTAAAGATCTTGCAAAAACAAGTATTTTCTTCACCCTGCCTTCCAAAAAATGGATTTAAAAGCGATCAAAAAGCCTTGTCCCTCCAAAAATGATACTAATAAAAATGTCAGCTCATCTCGCAAAAAACAAGCCCCTACACAGCTCCGTAAACAGAAAAATGAAAAAGTTATGGCTCTCAGACTGTGGAGATGCAAAAACGTGTTTTCCTGGTTGAATAAAAGTGTTTTTATTGTGTAAATGCAGTAAAACATTAAAAATATACAAATTGGCTATCGCTGGAATCTTATTGACGTGCTGAGTAAAGTTAGCATGTTATTTATACTACACGTTGACCACTGTAAAAAATAAATAAACACTACCAAGATTGCTGTATTTTGTTTAAAACATCCCACAAAAACCTTAATAAAAAGTGAACATAGCGTCATATGCACCCCATAATGGTACCAATAAAAACATTAACTCATCCCACAAAAAATCAAGCCCGTACACAGCTCTGCACACAGCAAAATAAAAAAGTTATGGCTGTCAGAATAGGACAATATAAAAACACAATTTGTTATAGACATATTTCTATTGTGTAAAAGCAATAAAACTATATAAAATCTATATCATTGTTGGTACCGACTCCCATAGTAAAGTTATCCTGTCTTTTAAACACTGACGGTGAAGCGTAAAATTGAAAACCCAAAAAACAATGGCAAAAATGCGTTTTTTACCCCCCCCCCCCCATTTTCATGGCTCAATGCTAAAAAAAACTATGGAACACCTGTGCACCCAAAATGCACAGTACACCCCTAGATGAGATCCCTGAGGGGTGTTCAATCCAAAATGGGGCGACTTCTGGACGGTTTCACCTGTTCTGCTACTTTGGGGGCTTTGCAAATGCGACATGGCCCCAAACCCAAAAATTGGCGTTCCAAAAAGCCAAATAGCGCTCCCTCCCTTGTACGCCCTGCCATGCGCCCAAACAGCAGTTTACACCCACATGTAGGGTATTGCCAACCTAGGAAGAAATTGCTTAACAAAGTTTTGGGGTTCTTTTTACCAGGATTCCTTGTAAATATGAAACATTTTAAGCTTAATTTGCAGATTATTGGAAACATTTTTTTTTTAATTTTCATAGCCTAATGCTAAAAAAAAATTGTGAATCACCTGTGGGGTCTATATACTCACTGCACCACTGAATATGTTCCTTAAGGGGTGTAGTTTCCAATATGGGGTCTTTTTAGGGGTGTTTATTAAGTTTTAGCACAGTAGGGTGTCCTCAAACCTGAAATGGTGCCTAAATAAAATCGTATTGAAAATGAGACCCCAGAGTCCAGTAGGTGCTCCTCCTATTCTGGGGCTTATGGTTGAGCCAAATAATGCACTAGGGCCATATATGGGATATCTCTGAAAACGGCAGACCTGGCGGAATTGATATTACGTTGCATTTACCTAGTCACATGTACCGTATTCCAGTGAATAATGGATAAATATTGAAAATCTGCAAAATTAGTGAAATTTTGAAATTTCACCTCCACTTTGATTTAATTTCTATGAAATATCTAAAGGGTAAACAAACTTCCTAAATGCTGTTGTAAATACTTTAAGGGGTCTAGTTTCCTAGATGGCATCATTTATGGGGGTATCTAACATGCAGGCCCCTCAAAGCCACGTCAGAACTGTAGTGGTCCCTAAAAAAATGTATATTGCAAATTTTCTTGAAAATGGCGTAAAAACAAAAAAAAAAGACATTTAAGAAATGATGCCAACCTCGAGTAGACATATGGTAGATGCTAGTTATAAACTATTTTGTGGTGAATAATTATCTCTCTTGCACGCAGAAATTTTGGAACTTTCAAAATCACTAATTTTTCAAAATGTTCATGAAATTTTGATATTTTTCACAAACAAGCAAGGATTGTATGGATAAAAATTTCTTACTAACTTAATTGATACACCCGGACCAGGTTGGTTTTGTCCCTGGCAGAGAGGGTCGGGACAATTCGCTCAAGTCTCTGGATGTAATTCAGTATGCGCGTTCTCGTAAGGTCCCCTTGATGATCCTGTCGTTTGATGCTGAAAAAGCTTTTGACAGGATCTCTTGGGAATCTCTTGCATCCACTCTTGCCCGTGTTGGCCTGGGTCCCCTTTTCTCGGCCAAAATCATGGCTCTATACAAGAACCCGTCCGCTAGGGTGAGAGTCAATGGAACTTTATCTGACCCCTTCTCCATTCGTAACGGCACTAGACAGGGGTGCCCGCTGTCCCCGTTACTCTATGTCCTAGTTATGGAACACCTACTGGAAGCCATACGTTCTAACCCGGATATCAAGGGCATCACAATCGGTGGTCGTGAATTTAAATGTTCGGCTTTTGCCGATGACCTTTTGATCTATATCACCGATCCTCTCATATCTCTTCCTTCCCTGATGTCCGAGCTACAACAATTTAGTGCCTGGTCAAACTACAAAATCAACTATACAAAATCCGAGGCCTTAAACATCACGATAGACCCAGCCATCATAGATGCCCTTAAGGGGAACTTTTCCTTTTCCTGGCCTGCCACGGGTCTCCCCTATTTGGGGATTTTTATCCCCGCTGACCCCTCTAGATTATTTGAGATGAATTTTCCACCATTGTTTTCAAAGGTTTCCCACCTACTGAAGACATGGTCCCAGCGGGATTTCTCATGGTTCGGCAGAATGAACATGTTGAAGATGTCCATTCTTCCTAAATTCCTATACCTCCTTCAGACGATTCCCATCTTTATTCCCAATACCTTCTGGATTAAGGTTAATCGCGCTTTTAGTGATTTTATTTGGCTCTCTCGCCGCCCCAGAATTAGTCGTAACTTACTTTCTAAGCCTAAAACCGCTGGTGGGGTGGGTCTTCCCGACTGCCGGCTGTATTATCTGGCGGCGGCTTATGCAAGGTTCGTGGACTTGATCCACTGCTCACAGGGAAAGTTATGGGTTCACATTGCTCAAGCCCTCTGTCCCCAGTCCCTGGTGTCCCTTCCGTGGGCCCCTGAGAGCTCTTTTTCAACGACCGCGATGTCCTTTAGTACGACCCATACCTTACTGATCATCCGTAGGGCTAAAAAGTCTGAGGCCCTCTTAGATTTAAAAGGCCCCTTGTTCCCGGTTTCTGATAATCATTTATTTTCGGCTGGCTCCTCCCAGAATTCGTTTCTGGGACGCTCTAGAAAATGCCCTCTCCTCTCCTCCCATATTCACAACAGAGGTAAACTTCTCTCCCTTTCGGAGCTAGTACAGGATAGCTGCCCGACTCCTAGGAATTTATTTGAGTATGTCCAATTGCGGCATTTTTTCACTACTGTGAAAGATTGTCTTTCCTCCTCCGTCCCTAGACACCTGGTCTCTCAGATCTATCTGTGGCTTCTTTCCCCTGCTGGTCACTTTCTTCCTTCTTTTTGTGCGGCTTGGGAAAAGGAGCTCCAGAAGTCTTTCACTACGGACCAATGGAAGAAATGTTTCTACCTAACCCACAAAGCCGTTATTGCTAGCAAGTCCCAGGAGACTAGTTATAAAATCCTCTCCAGGTGGTATAGGGTGCCGGTATTCCTACACAAATGGTTTCCTTCTGTCCCAGGAATGTGCTGGCGTTGTAACCAGGAGCCGGGCACAATGGTCCACATTTGGTGGGGATGTGCGGCTATCAGACTGCACCGGGGTCTCTGCCGAATTCTCCTGAGGCTACGCTATTGTCTATGTTTCGACTTCCCCAAGCTACTTATAAGAAGTCTCTGGTTAGACATCTCATTCAGGCGGCTAAAACTATTATCCCTAGGCACTGGCGCCAGACTTCGGCCCCCTCTCTTGGTGAGTGGATCGAAGAGGTTTCCTTCCTCTATCGTATGGAGGAATTGATAATACACTCACATGATGATGCTACCAGGTTTTTGCGCACCTGGACTCCATGGGTTCTATTTCAGACTTCGCAGGCCTTTAAAGCCCTTTCAGGTTAGTGGGAGTGTGGGATGAGGGGCACTAGTTGTCTTTCCCTTGGCGTTGACCTTGCCCTTCCTTTCTTGGAGTATTACATCTCACGTATTCTGCTGCCGTTCTCCCCCCCCGTGATCCGATGGTCCTGTTGGGCTCTCCTCCTTTACTCCTCCCCCTCCCTTTTTTTCTCTCTCTTCGGTTTTATCGCGTTGTTATTTTCTTGACCTGGTTGTACTATTACTCTCACAGTCCTAAGTGGTATCTGCATATGTCTGCATACTTTTAGGTTTTGTTTTGTTTGTTTCTTTTCATTAACAGACATGCATTGTTGATCATGCTTTCATCATTGTACCTCCTTATGGGATGTGACTGTGAGATTTTGTTTTTGTCTTTGTTATACAAAAATGTTTAATAAACACTAAATTAAAAAAAAAAAAATTCTTACTAACGTAAATCACAATGTATCACGAGAAAACAATCTCTGAGTCACTTGGATAGGTAAAAGTGTCAAAAAGTTATTCTCACATAATGTGAAACATGTCAGATTTCAAAACTAGGGCTGTTTCAGGAAGGCCAAAACTGGGTGGGTCCTTAAGAGGTTAAGTAGAAAAAATGCATTTTGAAAAAAAATTCCCATATTCCCTTTGACTGTTTTTTTTTTCAGCGTTTATAGAGTGCTGCTAATATTATTAGGGATTGCCAGCATGGTTTTACTAAGGCCAGATGTCAGAACAACCTGATTTGTTTTTATGAAGAGGTGACTAGAAGTCTGGATAGTGAAGCAGCTCTGAACTAGACAATGCGTTACATTTATCATAGTATTGATAAATCTGATGCATGTTAGAACTGTCTAGTCTAATTTTACACTTTTTTAACTTGGCTTACTTTATGCCACTAACTGTGCCAAAATACTGGTGCAAGCCATTACATGAAAAGCCACGGTCTTTTTCCGCTAAACCACACCTCTTTATCAAGGACAAAAAGGCCTAAAACAAATAAATGTGATGTAAAGCATGTACAACATTATTTTTGGAGCAAATTTTACTAAAATTTTGGCTCAACTGTCATGATAAATGTGTCCTATGTTTTTTCTTTGTCTATGTTTGACACTGTCTATAGTTTATAATTGGATTGAAAACTGTTTGAAAATAGTATTCTACTCAGTGAGTTGTGGTAAATGATTCCTATTCTGAATGTTCCCCGGTTATACAGTTGGTACGAAAAGTATTCAGACCCCTTTAAATTTTTCACTCTTTCTTTCATTTGCAGCCATTTGGCAAGATCAAAAAAGTTCATTTTTTTGCTCATTAATGTACACTCTGCATGCCATCTTGAAAGAAAAAAAAAAAACAGAAATGTAGATAATTTATTAAACAAGAAGAACTGAGATATCACATGTTATTAAGGATTCAGACCCTTTGCTCAGTATTGAGTAGAAGCACCCTTTTGGGCTAGTACAGCCATGAGTCTTCTTGGGAATGATGCAACAATTTTTTTCATTCCTGGATTTGGGTATCCTCTGCCATTCTTCCTTGCAGATCCTCTCCAGTTCCCTCAGGATGGATGGTGAATGTTGGTGGGCAGCCATTTTCCTGTCTCTCCAGAGAAGCTCAATTAGGTTTAGGTCAGTGCTCTGACTGGACCACTGCAAGGGACTGGGAACAGAGTTGTTCTGAAGCCACTGCTTTGTTATTTAAGCTGTGTGCTTAGGGTCATTGTCTTGTTGGAAGAAGAATCTTCGGCCCAGCCTGAGGTCCAGAGCACTCTGGAAGAGGTTGTCATCCAAGATATCTCTGTACTTGGCCGCATTCATCTTTCCTTCAATTGCAACCAGTCGTTCTTTCCCTTCACCTGAAAAACACCTCCATAGCATGATGCGACCACCACCAGGTTTCATTTTAGGAATTGTATTGGGCAGGTGATGAGCAGTGCCTGGTTTTCTCCACACATACCACTTAGAACTAACACCAAAAAGTTAAATCTTCATCTAAACAGACAGAGAATCTTATTTCCAGTAGTCTGGGAGTCCTTCATGTGTTTTTTATAGCAAACTCTATTCGGGATTTCATAAGTCTTGCACTGAGGAGAAGCTTCCATCGGCACACTCTGCCATAAAGCCCTGACTGGTGGAGGCTGCAGTGATAGTTGACTTTATGGAACTTTCTCCCATCTCCCTACTGCATCTCTGGAGCTCAGCCACAGAGATCTTAGGGTCATTCTTTACTAGTGTTGAGCGATTTTTATCGACAAAGTTGAAATCGGCAAGGTTTTCATGGTGATCGAAATTTCCAGATCATGCGATAATTAAGGTTAAAATCTGAGCATCATCTATTAAGATCGCGCCTTTTTCGGCGCTTCCTGTAATTTTGGCGGCCAGCAAACCAGATTACAGAATAGAGCAGGGTGAGATGTGTGTGCGACGTCATGACTGGGATGTGTATGGTTGCGATTGGCTGGAAAAATCACATGACCTCGTTTTACATAGAACAGCGTTTCCTGTTTCAGCCTCAGTGTCTCTCAGCGTCTCATAGGGATAGGACCTGCACTCTGCCTGTGGCCAAACAGCTCAACGAAATTAGTCTATTTCTGCATATAGAAACCTCTACTATTAGCTGTGATCCTTCCACTTTAGTTAGATAAGAGATTTGAAGATTTTATGTAGTTAGCTAAGAATTTTAAAGCAGCATCTACCGCTGTAAATTCACGGCGGGAGAGCGGGGGGGGGGGGGGGCGGGCGAACACAGACGAGCTCTATCTATAAAGAACACTGGATAAAGTTCACCAAGACTTAGTGTAGACATGTAGTGGAATATCTTTATTATTAACAGTTTGCTATTGAAATATTTCCTGGATATTGGGCAGCCTGAACTTATATTGGATACACATCATTTCTAGTAACTGCAGGTCTCTTTGTTAGCTGCAAAACTCCACTTTTATTATCAGTATACATTTCAGATGTTCAGGTGTTCATTTTCAATTTTACCCACTACACCTGTGACTGTTGATATATCCACCTTGCAGTTAAATTACAATCCAGCAATCTTGTAGTCAGCACAGGTTGTTTGTTGCCAAAAATACCGTGTATCGTACGAAAACATCACAGTTACGTGTTTTTTGACTTTTGCACACCCAGCATTGTTCATTGACGCAGCATCTACGTAAATCTTAAAACAGCAATTCTATATTCACCACAGGTGAATTGAAAGGTGCAAAAAATATCGTTTATTATACCAAAACATAAGTTACGTGTTTTTTTGACTTTTGCAGACCCAGCATTGTTCATTGACGCAGCATCTACGTAAATCTAAAAACAGCAATTCTATAGCCACCACAGGTGAATTGAAAGGTGCAAAAAATACAGTTTATTATATCAAAACATAACAGTTACGTGTTTTTTTACTTTTGCACACCCAGAATTGTTCATTACCGCAGCATCTACGTAAATCTTAAAACAGCAATTCTATATCCACCACAGGTGAATTGAAAGGTGCAAAAAATACCGTTTATTATACCAAAACATAACAGATACGTGTTTTTTGGACTTTTGCCCAGTCCAGATTTGTTGATAGACACCTTTCAGTAAAATTTGAACCCAGCAATTTTGTTTTGATTAGAGGGATTTGAGAATCGCTGTGATTTGCCGTCTTTTAATAAGAGACTTTCCAAAACTATTCCATACCTTCTCAAATTTTTATATTTCTGAACATGGAGCGAAATGCAGGTGGTAAGCGAGCAAAGAGGGGGGTAGCACATGGAGGTAGAGTACGAGAGAAGGTGCTCCTTCCAGTGCTGGCGACAACACGCATGCCAGCGGATCGTCAGTTGCAGGACCGTCAGGCCTGTCATCGCTGGGTCAGGGCCCTGTGAATCTAAGTAACGAACATCGTCGCCAATCTGTCCTTCAGTGGTTAATGCAACCTGCATCTAGCAGTCTTACCTCCTCGTCCTCGCAGTCACGGCCACAAATGTCGTCATCAGCATCATCAGCATCCGTCCAACAATGAAGCAGCTTAAATGTCAACTCGTGTACCCACCACTGTGGATAATCCATTGTCTGAAGACCTATTTGATGACAAAATGCGGTTGGGGTCAGAAGGCATGTTAAAAGATCAAGAGTCTGCTCTGACGCCCAGTTACTGATGCCATCAGAGGAGGTGAAGGAAGCCGGTCAATCGGCAAAAATCCCCGGGGGTGGGCAACCCCTTTGCGGGCCCCCCTTTTTTTGTACCCGGGAAACTTCTGGATCAGAAAGTCGGGACCCCAAGTCACCTGTTGTTATGATGATGAGGGAGAAATGATAAAAAAACGCTTTCCCTTTTCCACCCCGGGTTTTTTTCCGCAGAATTTGCTTGCGACCGCTTCATCAGGGGAAACTAGGGGGAAAAACATGGGGAAAGTGTCAAAGGGGTCCCGCCAAAAAAAGGGAGAGGGCGGCCCGCAAAAGCCCGCTGATAAAATTTCCGGGCCACCCAGGGCCCACGCAAACCCCCCCCCTCGTTTTATCGCCGTCAAAAAGGTCCGGGCCCCCTCTCAAGCCGGGCCCTTCTTTAGCAAGCCTCTGATTCACCCAGCGATGTCAAAATGCCCCCTTTCCCCGTAAACGCAAAAGTAAAGCAAGAACCTTAAGGGGGTTAACCACCACCCAACATGTCTAGTCACATCCGAAGCAGGATTGAAATGGGGGGAACATTTGGGCCCCAAAAAAAGGCCAGACCGACGCCGGGCCTCAAACCACTGCCACACCCTCTGTCCCGCCTCCTCCCCCCAAACCAAGCTTCCTCATTTCCCATGTCCCCCTTAGAGTCATATCGGGGAAATCAGCCTCCGTTTCACCCTTTCCCCCCTCCCCCGAGCCCACCAGAAACCCTTTCCCCCCCCTTTCTCCTTCCCCCCTTTTGCCCACCTGCACGCCGTACGGGGCCAGCCCCTAAAAACCCCCCCCTTTCCCTTCTTCCGGTTTTGGGGGAGCAAAAAGAAACACTTTAAACCCCAAAACCCAAACCCCAAAACCCCAAAACCCCTAAATGTCCCCATTGCCAGGCTTTTGGGCCCTTTGGGAAATGTTCCCCTTTCCGTCTGGGGGACACAGAGGGTTTTTCCGCCACGTAAAGGCCCTCGCCTCCCTTTCAATACCAAATGCCGAGCAGGCTTTCTTTGCCAGAAAACCGTCCCTGCCCGGGCCAGCCACGTGTCATCAAAATTTCAAGGGCCGCGTTGTCTGCATCTGTGCCCCGGAAAAAGTCCATCTGACCACCGCCCACACTGGCCCTAGAAGCACGGCCAGGCCGCTATATCCTTGACAGCTAAACGGTTTGGAGGGGGGTGGATTCTCGGGGGTGACGTGGCTCCCGGGCTCGGCGCACGCTCTTAAAAACCGCAGGGATGGTGCAGGCTTTTTCCCCCCAAGGTCCTCTGGGGGCATCATGTGCCCAAGACACCGGGCCGTGTTAAAATTAATTCCTTTGGAAGACCTTTCCACACACGGGTCGGGAGCTGTGGAGGGGTTTTAAAACAACGACCGAGCGCTGGCGGGGTTGACAAAAACCTTGTGCCAAGGAAAGGGTGGTGTGCGATATCGGCAAAATCTGCTGGCCCCCCTTTAAAGATCGGAGGCTGGAGCACATCCCTTGCCTGGCACAGGTCATAACCTTGTCGTCCGAAATTTCTAAAGGCTCCCCCGGTCGGGAAACTCCTGCAGAAGAAGGTTTAAAGGGTCTGAGTTCGCCTTCCGCCGTTCGCACCCTGCTTCGCCCGCCTGGCTGCGTTGCAGCGTCACTGGGGCCCTCCCCTCAACCGCCCTCATTGTTGATGGAAACACGCTGGAATTCCCCCCTCCACATGCTCCACCCGTTGGGTGGCAGCGGGGGGCGCAATGCCATTACGCTTACGAAGTGACACAGGGCCGGGACAACAGCGGTAGGGAAACCTCGGGGTTTGAACCACCGAGAGTGGGGCAGGTGAAAGAGCTCTGCACCACCTTGCCATTTTTTGAAGAAGCCCCCAAAAAGGGGTCAAAAAAAGTGGGGAAAAAAATGCCCTTGGGGGTTCAAAAAAAGGGGAACCCAATTTGGGGGGGGGTTGCCCCCTTTGGGTTTCTGGAACGATCGTTTGGACCCCGAAACCCCCGGGTCTCCCAGCAAAGGGGAAAGGAGGAACGGACACAGTTTCGGACACGGACCCCTTCCCTCTCCGCAAACCCCACAAGGCCCGACTTTTCAAAATTTCACGGTTTTCATTGGGCATTTGGTTCGGGGCCCAGAGCTAGTGCAAGGTGGCGCATCAGCTCTCAGGGTCCCATCATCTCGGGCCCAAGTCGGGGCTGTGTTGAAGCTGTGCCGGGGGGCGGGAAGAGGAAAAGGGGGAAAGGAGGGGGAGGTTTTTCCAGACACCAAAGGTTACCGACGCCCCCTCCTTGGAAAGGGTTGGCGCAAATTTTGAGGCGGAGGAGGAAGAGGGGAAAATATTTTTTTTGCTAGGCCCCCGCCCCCGAGGTTGGGAAATAAAGGGCCTCCATCTCTCACATAAAGTGCTTGGATGCTCCTTTTTCCTCCAACAATCCTCGCATTAAGGCCAAAAAAAATGAACAACATTACTGGGGGGCCCCCCCCTCCTGGACCCCCGGGTACAAAACAAAAATCACATTTTCCCTTTCCCACCCACCCAAATAAGAGTAAAATGCGGGAAAAATGGAAAACCTTGCGATTGATAACGGGGGAGACTTCTGTTGCGCTGCTTCACGTTCCCCAAAAAGTCACGGGGGAACAACTCAGCAAATGTGACAGCAGTTAGGGGCCCAAGTGGGCGTAGCGGCAAGCAGGGGCAAGGTGGCAGAACCCTTTAATGGGTGACCTCGGGCCAATTTTTGTTTACCACCCCCACCAACGCATGCAATGCAGGGCACACACCCAAACACCAGAGATCAGCTTAAGACAGGGGTTGCACGACAAACTGCATCTCAACACGATGTTTTTGCATGTTTTTCCGGACCCAATAGACTTCGGGGTACCAAAAAATGGACGAAGGGCCCGAGACGCCATAAAAGGTTTTGGGCCCCTGCCCAGCACCAGCTTAAATTTTTGAGGGGCCCCCGGCACGTTTGGGGAGCCCATTACAGACAAACGCATCCCCCTTTCCACAGAAAATGGGGATCGTTTAAACTTTCTTCAAGATGAATCAGGCAGGGAATCTCTGATATTTGGGGCCCCAATTGCCGAGGAACCGATTGGGTTGCCCCCCCTACTTCACTTTCCCTTTTTAAAACAAAAGGGTCCTCTTAAAAAATTTTTTTTTTTAAAATGACCCATTTCTTCCCTGAAAATTTTTATTCTTTTTCCCCCAACCCGTTTTTTTTTGCTTTTTTTTGCTGGGGGGGGAGACTGAAAAGACAGAAAGGGTTTTTCCATACAACACCGTATTCCATTTACTCATTTTATCTTAAGAAGTTTTTCCCCTTGCCCAAGGGTTTTTTGGAGGTCATGTTGCTGTAGATAAAAGCTATAATTTTTGTCCCCTTTGGAACAGAAATGTGGCTTCTAAGTGGCATTTCTCCCTCACAAAATTTTTAAAAGTGGCTGAGAAGTCATATTTATTTTTTTTGGGGTCATGTAGCGGGGAATACACAATAAAAAAAACATGGTCCTTTGGAACGAAATTTTGGCTTTCTAAGGGCATTTTTTTCCCCCACAATTTTTTTTAAATGGGTGAAAATCTTTTTTAAAAATTTTTTTGGGCAAACTGCTTTGAAATGCAGCAATTTCTACAGGTCCTAAATTTAAAAAAATTTTGTTTTTTAACAGACCCTTTGTTCTTCACAATTTTTCCCAAAATGGCTCAAGGGTGATGGTGGGTGTCAGAAAAAAGGGAAAAGGTTGGGCACTGTTAATGGACACAAAATTTCAAAATGAAATTTTTTTAACAAGATCTTTAAAAATAGCTATCAATCCTTTTATTTAGACAACCCATTTAATACAAAAGAAAAAAAAAAAACAAAGACATGGTTTGGGTTCCATCCTTTTTTTAAAAAGGGGTTTTCTAGAATTTAAGGAAATAAAAAACTTGCATGTTAAAAAAAATTTCCCCTGAATTTAAAAGGGGGGTACAGGAAAACTTTACCAATTAGGTTATTCAAGGCATGGATATGGAGCACGGACAGAGAAAAAAAGTACAGAGACCCTTTCCCCCAGCCCCGTTTAGTAAAATGGGAAAAAAAAATGCCAAGAAAAGGGCACCTGGGGTAAAAGGGGCTTTAACCCCCCATATTTTCCCAAATGAAGCTATTTGGGGCCACAATCAAAGGAGGGGGAAGCGCTAAACCAGGTATTGACTGTGTACAGAGGAAGGGGGGAGTTCCCCACACTTTCCCCTTCCGCACTCGCTTTAGCCCGACAGTTTTCGGGGCCCCCGTCTCAGGGGATTTTAAAAACCCGCGTGTTAATAGATACGGACCCCCACCCCGGCTCTCCCCTTTCACCCCGGGAACTCCCGGCCCCTTTTTTCATCGGGGGCCCAGGACAGGTTAAAAGTCCCAAAGTCCAGTGAAACAAAATGGTGGTTTGAAAGACTCCTTTTTTTGGCCTTTTTTAAAAGTGGGGGGCATGGGAGGTTGGGGGTCATCTGTTGGGCCCCAAAAGGGAAAATTTAATGTCCATTTCAAAATAAAATATGTTCAAATAATAAAGGGCCCTTTTTGGCCTTTTTTAAATTTTTTGGGGGATCGGGTTTTAAGGGGCATGCTTGGTACAAACGGGATATTAATGGTCTGTGGCTTTTTTTTGTCCCTTTTTTAACCAAAATGTTGTGCCTAAGATGTAAACACTACCATTTTACTTTGTGGGGTTTTTTCAAACTTTTCCAGCCCTTTTTGGGGGTAATAATGAAAGGGGCTGTTGCTCCCCCCCCATAGGGTTTATTGGGCATCCCCTCCCTAATCGATGGGTCCTATCGAAAAAACCCTTTCGATAGTGGCCGAAATCCAAAATATCGGGCGATTTTTCGATAGCCAACGCAATCGCTCAACACTATTCTTTTTCCTCTCCACCCAAAACCCCTTCTCCCAAAGATTGCCTTAGTTTGCTAGACAAATTTAAAAGAATGGTTTTCACTCCAAAAATTGAATTTTTTCCCAAATTTTTTTTTTCCCCCCCAAAATTTTTTTTTAAATTTTTCCCAAATGACAATATTTAAAAAGCCGACTTCATGTGCAATGATCCATATTGACATATTTTTTTTTAAGATTCTTAAAAAACCCAAAGTTTCATTAAAACTAAATATTAGAATCTCTACAAAAAATTTAAAAAAAAAATTAGTAATTTTAAAAAAAACCAATATTTTCATTTTTAAACATTTACATTATCCCTCCTTACCCCAAATTTTTTTCAACATAGTTTTTTTTCATAATTCATTTTTATCGAACCTAGTGGCAATAACAAAATTGATATTAAATTCTTTGACAAGAATATTTTATATCTTCACAAAAAACTACAATCATACAAATTAATCCTATTCAACACGATTTTGATCTCTTAACAAACCAATTTAAATGTCTTGTGTGCAAAAATCCTCTCAAAGTACTACGAAACTATTATCATGACCAATTAAATTCAATCCATTCACTATTTATAAAGCTTTACAATCATTTTAACAGAGAGTATATGCAAACATTCACACCGTATCAAAATACTTAAGGTGTTATAATAAATATAACCACTAGATGTCACCATAAGATCATAATATAGGGACAAAGTGATATATATGGCATCTTCAGATTTAAAGAGTTACCCCCCCCTGCATTTTAAAATACCCTTGTAAAATTAGATCATGAAAAAAAAAAATAGAAGAGACCAAAAAAAACCAAAAATAGGGAAAAAAACACATAGGCGACATGTATGGAAAAGGGATTTGCGCATTTTTCTGGCGTAAAACTTTGCCCAAACCCGCCCCCAAACCCCCGTCGGACGCAGGGGTTCGATTTTGGCGCAGCCCTTTGCCAATTTCGGGTGCGCCTCACATAAGGGGGGTGGGAATGGGGGCGGTGTGGCCCCTTCTGGGGGGGACGCACTCATTCATATACTCCGAGGCATGTTTTATCGCGAGTCGGCAAAGTGTGGGGGCTTTGCAGCGCTCCCCCCGCCCCACGGGTAGACCCGTTGAAAATTTTGGGCTAAGTGAACCGGCGAAGTCAAATTAAGCAAAAATAACATGGGGGAAACATAAAAGAAGATCGCAAAAAAAATCTCGGTTTTTCAGCGCCGTGGGGGCATGGATATATTCCAAAAAATCGCTTTTATTAGGTGTAAAACATTTTCAGAAAAAATGCTCAAACCGTAAAAAAAAAAAAAAATCACTTTTCCCAAAAATCAATAAATTCATTTTTATTTCTTTAATTTTGTTAGCCAATGATCAATAGTAAGGGTGTAACGAAAATAAATAAAAAAAAATGAATTTTTTGAATAATATTTTTTTTTCCTTCCCCCCAATTATTGTTCATTTTAATGAACGGGACAATTTCGGAGCAAATAATTTTATTTCTCCATGTACATTTTTTTACAGAGCTTTAAAAACCCCATAAAAGCTTCCCTCCCCTTGGTCCAAAAAACCCGCCCTTTTTTAACTTACCCAATCACAACGGGGCTCCTCTCTTTTCTTTTCCCCATAAACTCATGAAAATAGCTCCCCCCTGATTCAACGGACACCCCACTCCCCCCCAACCAATCACTATAGAAATTTCCCAAGACATAATAATTTTTAGGCCCCTTTTCGCCCCTTTCTTCTCCACTAAAAATAGACCACTACTATGTTTGGTGGACCCAGTCTCCCCCGGGGCCAAATTTAAATCACCTTTTCTCCCTTTTTTTTACGTTTTTGTACTTCCCGTTTTTAAATTTTGTTGTCCATACTACTCCATAGCTTATAAGGGTTTTCACTGCCCCTGTGTTCTGAGGGGTTTTTTCTCGCCCAAATAAAAAAGCTTCAGAATTTGAATTAATGTTTTTCCCCCAATTTCCAAAGCAATTCCTATACGCCGGTCCCGGGCGACAAACCGTTTTTGGGAATTTGATTTTAAAAATTTCACTTTTTTTCAGAAATATTTACACTTAATAAAAACGTTTTTTTTAATCAACCCATCCCACGACCGAAGTGAATTTCATTGCCCCGATCGGCCAGATACAATGGGACAAAGTACCCCACCTGATTGGCCCCGGATACCAAAGCCCCAGCACGTCAAACAATCACTCTTTTTGCATTTTACTGTTTTTTAAACTGTCCCGCCTTTGAATTTGTTTGGGTCAAACTTCCCCAACTTATCATGGTCACTTCCCCCCGATTTGTTTGGCCGGGTTTCCCAACCCCCGCTAGCTAAACCAATCACCTTTTTTCGCATTTTTACTATATTTTGAACTGTCCTGTTTGATTTTGAGGGGTCAATATTTTTCCATATTTTTTTAAGGGGTCCCGTCGCCCCTATTCGAGGGGACCGGGAGCCGCCCCCCACTCAACCAATCAGCTTTTTTTCGCATTTTTACTATATTTTAATGTCCTCCCCTTTGATTTTTGATTGTCAATCTTCTCCATAGCTAAAGGTTTCACTTTCCCCCTATTCGATTGGCTTTTTTGCCGACCAAGAGAACATACAGTTTTTAAATTTTTCTTATTTCCGGGCATTTTCCAATATTCAAACCCAAAATGTACCCTTCTTGATTTTTGGGAAAGTGATTTTTTTATGATTTTTAGTGGGTTTTACTCTTTTTCTGATAATTTTTCCCCTAATAAAGGATTTTTTTTCAACCCTGCCGCACAGACATCTTTTAAAATTTTTCGCTGTTTTCCCCTTCCCCAATCGAAATACAGTTTGGCGCGCCGCAGTGCGCCAAGCCCGCACTGGCCCCCACACACTGGGAGCGCTGACTTTTCCCACTTTAGACCACCTCCCGACGGCGAATATTTGGGCCCTCCCCACCCCTAAGTCCCCGCACGCGCCTCACACACGGGGGAGGGGTGGGACTTTTCCCGCATGTATGAGTCACCTCGGCGCCGACAACAGACCCAAATTCACCAAAAACTGCGAAAACGGCCTCCGACCCAGATCATACATGCCCCCCCAATTTTTAAAATTTCCCTAAAAAGGATCAGCCACAAAGTCGGGGAATGACTGAAGGAACGGTGACTTTTTTGATGCATCGCAGTAATTTCCCGTTTCATATGAACCCACGGAAACCCCCAACACCTGCGCATGCGTTACCCACATCTAATGATTTCCAATGCAATCTAGCAGTCATTCATAGAATCTATAGATTCAATGCGTTAGAGTCATTTTGAACCCAATTACGTCTTTTTTGTGGAAAATATACCAGGGAAAAAAATCATATAAATTAGCATGATGTCCAGAGAAATTTTTTTTTTGTTGTTTATAAATTCTAAACAACCAATATGAGGTATAGACATTCTATCAAATAATTCAACGTATCAGGAATAAAATTCCAACACTCAATGGTGTAAATACAATATTACTCATTAAAAATTACACTCTATTATAGAGTAAATTCTATTATTTTCATAGTAATCCTACATGTTATATTTCGGCAACATGTAAATAATGATCCTAGGGTCAGTATAGAATTTTTTATGATACACGTCAAATGGTAAAGATCTTACATTAGAAATTGATGCCAAAATCAAATTCTCTGTTCATACCTTTAGGGAACAAAGTATCTAGATGGTAAATCCAATACGATTCCCTCTGCTACAACAATTTCACACGGTCACCACCACGTCGAAGTGGTGGAATATGATCAACCACTTGATACCTTAACTGCGAAATATTATGGTTTTTTTATGGTGTCTCAATGAAATGTGTTGGAATGGGCAATAATAATAATAATTTTTGTCTAATGGTAGATTTATGTTTTGCGATGTGGTCTCGCACACGCTGGGTATTCTCACCAACGTATGCGAAACTGTACGGGCATTTGATGACATATACCACATACCTAGAATTACATGTAAAAAATTGTCTTATTTTAATATGGGGATGGGTTATATATTCACCCTTAGTTATGTTAGAACATTGTGAACAATCTAGACATGGATAAGTACCTTGTCTTGCCGTCTGTAAAAAGGTCTGTTTTGGAACTCTTATCAAACTCCCCACATCTGCACGAATGATCTTATCTCATAGATTCTGTGATCTTTTAAAATAGCTACATTAAATTTTAGGAGACGGGAGGAGAAGAAGGAGGATTTGGACGACAGACAATCTGGGATCTTGGACAGTAGAGAGTTAATGTCTGGGCCGGAGATGTAAAGTTGGGGTGTCATCAGCATACTGGTGGTTTTGAAAGCCATGTGATGCTATCAGCTGACCCAGACCAACAGTGTACAAGGGCTTCATCATTATCATTGGGAGAAGAGAGCGGCAGCTTGTGTGTCAGGCAGTGGCGCAGAACGTAAGTCGGTAGTGTGGCCGGGAGTCAGCAGGGTGGCAGCAGTGTGAGGTTGGGAGCCAAACGGCCACGATTTAGACCACCCACTTTGCAGGTCCCAGAAAGTAGCGGCACAGGGGCTCACCGGGTCAGCGGCGGTAACAGTCAGTCAGTGCGAAGCTTTGGTGGTAAAATCACCTACTCGACGGTGTGCCAGTTTTTTGACGAGACACCAGAGGAGGGTTGAACATAACTATATGTAGAATCTGTGGGCAGAAAGTAAAGCGTGACCAGGGACCTAACATTGGCACCACGGCCCTGCATCAACATCATGCAGTGTCACCATACGTGTTTCAGATGTGGTGGTCCATCCTGTCCCAACAGCATCAGCACCCTGTGGCACGCCTCCCATTTCAGGCAGTCAAGGCTTCACCACCTCTGCCGAAGACAACTCCCTGTCTATTACATCATCTACCAGTCCAGATACTCCTGCTCCTCGGCACTCATGGGGCCAGCAGTCGTTCACCGAGACGATTGCCAAGAGACAGCAGTATGCATCTAGCCATCCCTAAGTGCAGAAGCTGACCGTGCTCCTGTCCAAGTTGGTGGTACTCCAGTCCCTCCCTTTTCAAGTGGTGGACTGCGCACCATTCAAAGAACTGGCCAGGAAATTTGGCATTCACTTTTGCCATTGTAATGACACGGGTAGTGGCTCCTTTGGACCACCACAAGCGGTGGTAGCGGCCACGCCAGGGAGCGGGGTCTAAGTAGGTCCCGGTTTTCACCAGAGCCCGCCGCAAGGCAGGATGGACTTTCTGCGGCGGGAGTCCTACCAGGTTGCTACCCCTGGCCCAACTAGCTTGAGGTGGCAGTAGAGGCGCAGCGAGGTACCAAATCGTAAGATGAAACTCATAGTCAAAGGTCAGGCCAACAGGTCAGGGCAGGCGGCGGAGATTCGAGGTCAGGTAACGTAGCAGAAAGGTCAGGTACACGGGCAGACAGGAACTGATGAACAGGGGGAACTTGATGAACAGGAACAAGTATATTAACGGGGAAATTTATGAACAGGGGCAAAATTTATAAACAGGAATAAATATACTAATAGGGGAAATTGATGAACAGGAATAAATATATGAACCGGGAAATTTATGAACAGGGGGAAATTGATGAACAGGAAGAAATATATTAACATGGGGAAATTTATGAACAGGGGGAAATTGATGAACAGAGAAAAGCCATTAACGATTTTTGATGATCCAAGTGGACAGGAGTATTCCCCTGGGCGAACGAAGTCACGCACGGGAGGAAATGCCGGGTCATGCAAGATGACATCGATTTGTGGCTTTCTCCGCGACAACTGAAAAATAGAACCATTGTGACTAGAGATGAGTGAATCTCAGGGAGGGGTCAACAGTTGAAGGG
Source organism: Phyllomedusa bahiana (assembly GCA_025379985.1). Classification (NCBI taxonomy): domain Eukaryota; kingdom Metazoa; phylum Chordata; class Amphibia; order Anura; family Hylidae; genus Phyllomedusa; species Phyllomedusa bahiana. The sequence continues at coordinate 24,736 of JAODAL010046796.1, forward strand.
TGCTTTGGTATAATAGATCAATATATCAATAATTTAAATATGCATCGGCACACCAAAATTGCAGGGAAAATGTTTATTTACAAGGGAAGCAATATTATGCCAAAATGCTCCATAGATGTGTCAAAATTAAAAATAATACTCTGATTACTGTACAAAATTCAAAGACAATAAACATTGGAAAATAGAATGTAGATGTCTGTATCATGTGACATTTCGGCCGGCAGGCCTTTATCAAACAACATCTAGAATGAAGCATAACATCAGTGAATACATGGTATAATAATCATGTAAAATAGAAAGAGCAAAAGGAGAAAAAGGGGGAAGAAGAAAAAGGAGGGAGGGAGAGAAGGGCAGTGGAAAGGAGGATATATAGTAAGGAAAGACAGAGTGAAGTAGAGTATAAATAAAGAAAAGAAATGAAAAAATGAAACAAAGAAAAGAAAAGGACTGGAGGCAAAATGTACCTGTAGTTAGGAGGCAAGGGGTAAATTAGGGCAGAAGCAGCCCATAAAATATAAGAAAGATCTATAGGAAAATTGTAAGAAAAATGGGTATTAGGGATAAGATAGTACGTACAAGATGTGGAGAGAAAAGAGTGGGCTGTAGGTACCTGTAAATAATGAGTAGTCCGTGATCCACGGTGAAGGAAATAAGGGAGGTTAGAAAAAATAATGGGGTGTAAGTGGCAGGGTAATGTATGCAGGATCCGTAGGGATAAGTAGCAATAAGTAAAACAAACCAGATAGGCAGAAGAGCGACCCCGGAGCACGTCCGGAAGGAAGAGGGAGCTGCACTGAGTAAGACGCGGTGGGTGCGTCTTATAGTATAAATCACGCGGGAGAATGAAACATTGCGCATGCACAGAGAAAGTAAGAGGGCGCGTAAGGGTACGGGCGAACAAAATGATACTGTGCATGCGTGGAGGGTTCGCGCATGCGCAGTGGAAGAAACGAGCGGCAGAAGGCCGCTACATGCAGGGAATGATAATAAAATGTATAGTATATATGTAATAGATATATGAAAAATGAGGGAGAGTGAAGCAAAAAGGTGTGTGTAAGGAGCTAATGGCTGGGAAAAAAAGAAGAATGAAAAAGGAAAAATAATTGGTGGTGGGATATGGAAGAAAAAAGTGGGTATGAAGGAAAATTACAGGTGAAATAAGGTAGTAACAAAGAAATTATGGAATGGAGGAGAATAAGAGGGAAAAAGAGAAGAGGGAAATAGAAAAAGAGGTGGGTGAGGATCTAAAGGAGAAAATAAGCGAAGAAATCCGTTTGGCAGTATTTTTCGGATCATTGTCCATTTAGAAGACACATTTCCACCCAAGGTTTAACTTCCTGGCTGATATCTTGAGTAGGGATGAGCGATTATAATCGACAAAGTTGAAATCGGCACGGTTTTTAGGTTGATAGGAAATTTCCGATCACGCGATATTTTAGGTGAGAATCTGCGCATAATCTATTACTATCGCGCCATTTTCGGCGCTTCCTGTCATTTTGGCGGCCAGCAAATCAGCTTAGAGCATAGAGCAGGATGAGCTGGGTGTGCGACGTCATGACTGTGATGTGTATGGTTGTCATTGGCTGGAAAAATCACATGACCTTGTTTTGCATAGAACAGCGTTTCCTGTTCTTCATCGGTGTTTCAGTGTCTCTCATTAGAGCAGGACGTGTCCTAGATCTTTCTCAATACAGCTCAGCTCAGAGACACAGTTCTCTTTATTCATACAGACAACTATGCTTTTAGCTGAGAACATTAGAACATAGGTAGATTAGAGAATTTCAGTTCTTAGTTAGACAGTGACTTCTAAAGAAGCATCTGGCACTGTACAGCCGCGGGGGGAGCTCACACTGCTCTATTCTGTAAGCTGATTTGCTGGCCACCAAAATAACAGGAAGCGCCGAAAATGGCGCGATATTAATAGATTATGCACAGATTTTAACCTAAATTATCGCGTGATCTAAAAAATCCGATCAACGTAAATACCGTGCCAATTTCAACTTTGTCGATAATAATCGCTCAACACTAGTTGCGGCCACACATACAGTTTGGCTGCCCAGTAGTCCAGCGGATCTTCTAACTGGGGTGGCAGAGTGCTGTCCAAGTAGGCCACCACCTGTTGGTTCAGGGTCTGCTCCAGGTCCTGCTGCTGCTGCTGGCGACTGCCCTTCTCACTAGGCGGGTGAAGGATGCTGCTTATCAGTGACTCCAGATTTAGGTTGCTGCTGATGGAGCTGGTACTGCTCCTACCCCTCCACCTTCCTCCAGCAGCCGCGGCAGTAGTACGTGAGCGCTGAAGAACCCCCCGGTAAGACCTGTCAGAGGAGGGACGATGCCGCACATAGGCAGTGGCCAACTGACTACGGAGGGTTTCCCTATAGTATTTGAGTTTGTCCACCCTCTCAATAGCTGGGAAAAAAGCTCCCATTTTGGATCGGTAGCAAGAGTCCAATAGGGTGGAGAGCCAGAAGTCATCCCTCTGCCGGATGGTGACTATTCAGCTGTCACTAGCCAGGCAAATCAGCATGCTGCGGGCCATCTGCACAAGTGACTCCGAGGGGCTCTCAGCCTCCATCTCCACTGTATATTGCCACGGTGCTTGCGGGTCATCTGCCTCGTCTTCCTCATCTCCATCTACCTTCTCCAGCTGCTCCTGCTCCTCCTCTCCCGTCACCTAGGTAGAAAATCCACTCATTTCACCAGACAATGCTTCTGCTCCAATGTCCTCCTCCTCCTCCTCCTCCATTTCAGTCCCCACCTCACTCATGTAGTCGCCACGTCTCCAGTCCCCTGCCCAGACAGATTTTTCAGCATCTGTTCGAGGACATGAAGCAGTGGTATGACGTTATTCATCCCGTAGTCCTGGCGACTGACATATAACTTCACCTCCTCGAATGGCCTCAACAAACGGCAGGTGTCACGCATGAGCTGCCACTGGCTGACATCAAAGTTACACAGGGGAGTACTCCTGTCCGCCTGGATCATCAAAAAATCGTTAATGGCCTTTCTCTGTTCATACAGTCGGTCCAACATGTGCAGGCTGGAATTCCAACGGGTGGAAACATCGCAGATCAGCGTGGATTGGGGGAGGCCGTTCTGCAGCTGCAATTCGAGGAGGGTGTTCCTGGCTTTGTAGGAATGGATGAAGTGCATGCACAGTTTCCTGGCCATTTCAGAATCTTCTGAAGATCGGTGGAAGACTTCAGGAACCTTTTCACAACCAGGTTGAACACATGCGCCATGCAGGGCACATGGACCATCCCTCCTTAGTGCAGCACGGACACCATGCTACTCCCATTGTCCGTCACCATGGTTCCGATTTGCAGTTGGCGTGGAGAAAGCCACACATCGATTTCTTGCTGCATGACTCTGAGCAGTTCCTCCCCTGTGTGACCGTTCACCGAGACAAGCCAGGTGTAGAACTGCGTGACACCGCTGTGCCCTACACATGTGGTATGATGGAGCCGTACTTGTGGAGGCTGAGATGATGGTGGTGGTGCAAAAGGAGGAGGCGGACATTGGCGCAGGAGCCGCAGTTTGACAACGTGGAGGAGAAAGCGGCGTCTCCTGTCCAAGTTGTTGGTGTGCCTGGGCAGGAAGCACATTCACCCAGTGGGCCGTAAAGGACATGTACTGGCCCTGACCGTAGTTACAGCTCCAGACGTCCGCGCTGCCGTGCACCTTGGAACAAACCGATAAGCTCAAGGACTGGCCCACCTTCTGTTCTACATATTTAGGAAGTGCTGATACTGCCTTTTTGGAAAAGAAATTACGGCTTGGAACTCTCCATCTCGGCTCGGCACAAGCCATTAGTTCTCTGAACGGTGTAGAGTCCACCATTTGGAAAGGGAGGGACTGCAGTACCAACAACTTGGACAGGAGCATGGTCAGCTTCTGCACCTTACGATGGTTGGACGCATACTGTTGTCTCTTTGCAATTGCCTCGCTGAACGACTGCTGGCGCCATGAGTAGCGAGGAGCAGGAGCATCTGGACCGGGAGATGATGTCAAAGAGAAACAGCTCCCCTTCTGCAGAGGTGGTGGAGCCTTGACTGGCTGCAATGGCATGCGTGCCACTGGGCGCTGCTGCGGCGGCAGGATGGACCACCACATCTGAGCCATGTTTCTCCCAGGCCATCGGATAGTGACGCTGCATGTGTTGACGCAGGGCCGTGGTGCCAACGTTAGCTCCCTGGCCACGCTTCACTTTCTGCCCACAGATTCTACATATACCCATATTCGGCTCCTCCGTTTTCTTAGCAAAGAACTGCCACACCGCCGAGTAGCTGATTTAACTGCCAACGCTCCGCACTGAGTGACTACTGCCACCGCTTCCAAGCTGAGCCCCTGTGCCGCTACTTTCTTGGACCTGTGAAGCAGGTTTTCTACCCCGTGGCCGCTTGGCTCCTGACCTCACACTGCTGCTCCCCTGCTGACTCACAGCCACACAACCCACTTGCTGGCTGCGCCGCTGCCTGACGCGCAAGCTAACGCCGTCTTCTCCTGACGGTGATGAAGCCCTTGCTTCACCCGGCTCCCAAGTGCGGTCGGCTACATCATCATCGATTTGTGTTTCATCGTCACTGCTGTCCTCATCACCAGTCTTGGTATGCAGAGGCTGACCCCTCACAACATGACCTCCCATGCCACTCTCCACATCTATACTTTGCCGCCTACTGCAAGAAGCAGGGGATATTGGCCCCATTTCTTCGCTGCCAAGTAGCTGCTGACTGCCCTCCTCAAATTGTTCATCCTCGCTATATAGTGGCATTGAACCCAGACCACATAGTAGATCGCTGGCTGAGGGAACCGGATGGGACAGAGGCGGGTTGAGGACAGGTGAGAGCCGCTGACCCGCTCCCGGGCCATGCCAACTAAGTGTTGTGTCTGGGCGTTCCCACCGACTCTTGACTGGGTTGTCAGATGTCATCTGGGAGAAGTGGATGACCTAGTCACCCAATCTAGCACCTTTGGGTTGCTGAAGATCACACGGCCGCTAGATGACAGAGGCAGTTGTGGCCTCACCGAGTGACCCCTGCTGCGACGTCCCCTTGCTGTGCTGCGACCTGGGCCTGCTCCAGGAATTTTTGTGCCACTGCCACTCGCAGGTGAAAAGCCTGCCACCTCTCTGTCTGACATACTGTTTGTTTTAAAATGTACAGACGCTGTTTGATGAAGATATCTATATATGATAAATACACACCCTGTATTTGACTCCAAATGAACCCAGTAACATGCTTGGGTAACTCTTGGATATACATTGCGCTCCACAAATGGCCAGGAAATTTTACTTGTATGTGTCGTTTAAACACACTGTGTATATTACTGAATGTAAAAGCACAAACAGGCTTAATTAACCTTCGGATATGAATTATGCTACAGGCAAAATTGCTTCTTTGGCGGTGAAAAAGAATGTTTCTTTTAGTGACCAAAACAGCAGAACAACGCTTAATTAACCCCTGGATGTAAACTGCGCAAAAGAATTGAGCAACCAAAAACTACCAGCTGTGTAGCGTGTTACAATGGCGTGTATTTTACGGTACACAGCAAGAGAAAAACTTGTAATTAACCTTCGGTTATGAAATAATCTACAGGAAAAGTGTCTTTTTTGGCTGTGAAAAAGACGGTTTCTTTTAGTCACCACAACAGCAGAACAACACTTAATTAACCCCTGGATATAAATTGCGCAAAAGAATTGAGCAATCAAAAACTACCAGCTTTGTAGCTTGTTACAATGGCGTGTATTTTACAGTACACAGCAAGAGAAAAACTTGTAATTAACCTTCGGTTATGAATTATGCACAGGGAAAAAAGTCTTTTT
>JAODAL010046797.1:0-30552 GCA_025379985.1 Phyllomedusa bahiana
GTACTGCGTTATGTATAGTACCAGGCAGGGCTGCCCCATACAGCCAAATCAAATGGGGCCTCCACCCATTATTAGTTCCTTTTTTTTTAACATATCAGGGGGGCCCCCTTTCTAATTAGGGCCCCTGACGGAGTAAACCCGTATGCCTATTGGCCCCCCGGGTCCCGCAAGCCAAAAACAGTTGGGGGCTGTCCCGAAAAAAATGGCGCCCTCACTTTAGTACTGCAGCCTCTTCATTTAGTTGACTCAAACCTCCAGCAATCTGATATTGATGGCCGATCTTATGAATAGGCCATCGGTATTGATGTCCTGGAAAACCACTTTATCTTATGTGCAGTAACTGTACTCAGGTATGTAGTGAGAAAAGCATGCTGTGCCACAGTTTTACATTTTACCATTTTCTTATTTGTTGGTTTCTGTTAGTTTTACCACAACCAAGTATAATTTAACTCGGTTTTTTACATTATACATGCCCCCCCGGGCAATTATGACATGTAATATTTTGTTGTTTTATGTTTTGTTAAAATACATCTACATGGACATTATAGGTTTATTTAACAATGTATTATACATTTTAAAAAATATTCTTGTAAAATTTACATCTGATTTTAAAGGTTTTACAAAATTTATAGTTTTTTTTTTTGGTTGTGCTCGTTATATTCACGTTTTAGCTTTAAATTTTTTCTGCCACATTACTTCTTTTCCCGCAAAAATATGTTGTGCTCATTATCATTGTCCTGTACTTCTAGGTAATCAAAAAGATGGTAACAAAACACTGGTGATGCGTCGGGGAATCTAAAAGTAAAAGTAACAGGAAAAATACAATGAGTATTACTAATCTGCTGGAGTAGGGTGTTAGATATATCAGCAACCACCGGCAGGAAGCACTTACTCACATTAAATACGGGAGGAAAACACTACCCCTGTTTAGAGCTGAGGTTTTTCTCACTATTATTCCCTAAACGAAAGGACAAAATACAGAAAAAAAAAAAGGGGCACTTAAGTAAATTTTAAAAAAATTTAAGGGGTTACTGAAAATTTAAATTGTTACGTACCTGAAACATATTTCCATCAACTCCATAAAAACTAAGTTCATCACTACCCCATTTCCAATTATATATAGGAATATCACATCTAGCGGAAAGTAGCAACCACTCATGGTCAAAAATTAGCTTATTTACAAGCTTTTTAAAAAGGCAAGACTAATTTTTTCTCCGGAATCCGGAGGGTCGAGCGATTATTTTCTATCTGGATGTATTGCTTGAAGTTCTTGGACCCTAATACAACGTTTATAACAAGGGCCCCCACCTATCATGCACCATTTCAGATGTTAAGTTCTTTTTTCAGACACCAGCAGGCTGGGGTGGCCCAAATGGTTGCAAAGGGACCCCCCCCCCCCCCACCCCCACCGTGTTTGCCCTGGGCATGGTGGGTCTCTGGGTATAGTGAGCTGCTTTTCCAGGAGAAAGAGCAGCAGAAAGCTAGAGTGCAAGAATCATGTGCAGTATGTGCAATCATGTACACTGTCTGTGGGTGGGCCCCAAGAATCAACTCCACTGGTGGACCCTAAGAATCCACTCCATTAGCGGGCCCCAAGAATCCACTCCATTGGTGGGTCTCAAGAATCATTTCCACTGGTGGACACTAAGAACCTACTCCATTGGTGGGCCCCAACAAAAGAGACAACTCCTTTTGGGGGACCCTAAGAATCCATCCATTTGCGGCCCCAAGAAATTTTCCATTGGTGGCCTCAAAATCAATTTTTCCATGGGCACTAAAAACCTACTCCATTGGGGGCCCAACAAAAAAGACAACCCACTGGTGGGTCCCCGGGGACCCCCTCCCAAAACTGGAATCAGCCTGGTGGGGCTGCTACTTTCACTGCTTATTTTTACTTTTTTCTGGGCCCAAAAATTTTTATGTAATAATGATATTTCTCATCTTATCTGAGCAGCATTTTTGTCTATTCTACATGTATCTTCGTCCACATAATATGTCCCCTCTCACAGTTTTCCTACCTGTCTTACCACTTGAGGCTTGCAAATTAAAAGGCAAAGGTAAATCATTTTTCTTTAAGGGTATGTTCACACGGCGTATTGCAAGAATTGTACATGCCACAATACACCAGGGGTTTTAGAAATATGCGCTGTCTAGCAAATACTTCTAAGGCTCGGGGGGGCAGTCTCATTCACTTCAATCATCTCGCGCGAAAAACCCCGCAAAAAGTACTTCACTATTTTCCCCCGGGTTTTCAATATCACGGGTAAACAGGCGTAATTCTAGCACTCAAAAGGAGCTTTTAATTCCGAATTGTGGGTGTTCGAAACGCCTGAAATGCGCCCCACAATTACACAGTGTGAACATACCCTAAATCTATTATGATCTACTGTTGCCTTCTATCGGATATATGCCAAGCAACTAAGCATAGGAGTAGTGTGAAATAAGGGCTGGACTATCCAGCAAAATCAGACATTTATGGCATATTCACAAAATATGGCATAAAGTTTTGGGACCTGCTTCTATCTTGAGAGCATGGATTTATATTAGTCTCATTCCTAATTTTTTTTCCCGGGGTACAGAAATAGTGAGTGGCAACTTTTTTGACCCTTTGTTCACTTTAGGAGTCCCCAAACACAAAAATTTTTAATTTGCTTCATGGATTACACAGCAAGAATGAGTATGGGGGGTTTAGAGGACCCCTTATCTTGAGATAGGTGCAGGTCGCAAAGATAGGACCCATATCTATCAGACATATTTATATGTCAAAAATGTTTGAGATGAACGTACCCCTTTAAGTTTGAAGGGGTATATTTGGGAGTTTTTTCTGGGACAGTGCTGCTGCCAGGGGAAGGAAGATGTAACAATAAACTTCAATATTAAAATGCTAAGACAAATCTAGTGATACTGTGGCATCAATAAAAAAGAACCCAAGAGTGCACAGTTATATTCAGGGACAAATGTATGAAGTGACATGATTGATGAGGTGTCTTTGATTTCAAGGGACATAACAGTTATCAAGTTGCTTACTTTACTGTATTGGATTTTTCCGTAACACTCCCTTTGCTGAGAGCCCTGTGTTCCTACTTTCTCATGCAGTACCTCATTCTTGATGCACCCTCTCCAGCTCTGTTCGTCTCCTTGCCCTCTGGCTGAGTGTTACATACTGTGACAGCTCTGGCTGGACGCAGTCATATAATTTACATCACTCTGCTGATCTCCCTCTCTCGTTTCCTTCATTCTTTGTAGGCCAGATGGGATGGTCAGTCTGTCTGTTTCCTTTTACCCCTCAAATGTATCCCTGTCTTCTATCCCCCGTCTGCAATAAAATTTTCATCTGCCTGTCCATTCTCATCTGTTCCCTCTTTTTTTTCTGTCTAAAACTTTCAGTATACAACTCAATCAGCCAAAATCTAGCAAACAGGTTTTCTCATCCACTCTGGAATTGCCATAATAACATATATCATAGTTTACATGAAAAACTTAAAAATAACTACTCAAGGCAACAGCACAATACATATGCTACTTAAATTAACAAAACAAGATGTGTCTTTTGAATATTAAAAAAATTTCCATAAATTGGGGTTTTTTTCATCACAATGTTTTCTTTTTTAAACATGTAGGTAAAGTAAATAAAGACTATTGCCAAATACATAGCTGTTCTAATTTTGCTTTGTCTAGGAGATATACTGTGAAATATTTTATCTACTGCTTGTGTACAAGTTTTTTTTAGGGTACCGACCACTTCCCTCTGCTCTATCTCTGCTCCCATTGTTCCAGCTGCCCTGTCCAACTCCCTGCCATACCTGATCAGTAAAACAGAAGCTTGTTTATCTATGTTACTGACAAAGTTTATCCCTTTAACACTACAGTTTACAAACCTTCACCTCCTGTTCAGTTACTAGAAAACGAGCGAAATGTCAAACATGCTGTAACCTAACCTCATCTTGAACGGAAGGGGGGCCTGAAACTGGGTGAAAAATAGGCTCTGTAACCCCTGATGAGAATATCCTTTTTAATGTCAGGAGCCTTGTATAGATATGTTAACAAAATGGAGTTGATGGTGGCGAAGTGATGTACCTGGTTCTAGCCTATATAAAATGTTTAGGAGTTTGAATTTAGTAGACGCTCAGGGATTTCCCATTAGCTCTCCTTACACAGCCATAGTGGCAGCTCTGGTCAGCCAGAATGTTATCATTTTACAGCCCAAAATCCAAAACACTAAAATCATAAAAGTTTCTTTTTAAATTAAAAAATCTAGGTTATAGGTTTAAATCACAACAAACATTATGACTAATGTACAGAGTACCAGATTGGGTTTTTCATTACGGGACTAGAAAATATATATATTTTAAACTCAAATACCATTCTGGAAAAAAATGGGGGAAAAATGTATGATTTTTTTTCAACAGGCCCATTTTTTTGCGCACCTTAAAAGCATAGAATGAGCTGAATTTTTAACCTGTTCTAAGCGGGTCATAGATTTAGCGCTTTCTACCCACAAACGAACTTCTGAAACCCGGGAACCCCTTTTTAAACCACTTTCCAGCAGTATGCACCGGTTTTTCCATTAAAAAGCCCTAAATTTTTAGTTTTGTTTGGGTTTAGAAAGACACGCCTACACACCCCCCGATCTCGGGCACAGCCCCGTACATAAATGTCGCCCTGGGTTTCCCCCTGGGGCCCCAATGGAAACCCGGGCCCCAAGAAAACTTTTGGGTGCCCCCCCCCCCCCCTCCCACGAACATTTACCGGGCCCTCTTAAGTCATGCAGTTAATACATACTACATGGAGTCATTAACTCATCATAGATATCACTGTCATACTGATACCAAGACCCACTATACCAAGACCAACATTACCAATAACACTACTACATATGGACCTAATTATACCGCCAGAACCACAAATTACCATCACATAGTGACTGAATAATACCCCTACACTATTACTGAATAAAGATCAATATTTCATTGACCATATAGTGGTAAATATCAGTGTACACAAGGGCCCTACAAACTGTATGTTACCTCAATACAGTGACCATATAGTGGTAGATAGGTGTAAACAGGCTCAGCACACATATAAGTGATTGCATTGCAATTGCATCTTTTGACTTACAGGTGACGTTTCTCTACTGAGTCATTGACTTTCCCTCTTGTTCTGCATCTGATCCAGACCACCATGACGACTTCTCCCGGCCGCCACTCGTCCCTGCAGATTTGGACACCTATATTAGAATCCTCACTTTTTCAGCACCTTCCTCACTGTCCCCCACCTCTGTACAAACTTCCCATGGGTGGGAGAGTGGGTACAGGCCATAGCTTAAAGGTCCGGTCTCCTAGAGACTGTTATGCTCACTGCTGGCGGGTGCAGGAGCCGAAATATCGGGGTAGCAGATGTGGTAACAGCTGGCCCGGGGCCCCTAAGATCCTGGGCCCCATGGCAACTGCTGCGTCTGCAATCCCGGTAGTTACGCACCTGGTTCCCACAAAAACCCTCCTTTAGCGGTTTAAGAAAACACATACACAAATGTACACATCCTCCTAGCTGAGCCGAGGATTGGTGGCCTTCTTTTTGTTTGTATGGGTGGCACCACCCTTCCCTTTTCTCTCAAGTACCTATTTAAATTATTGCCTGATACCACAACAGTCAGGTGTATTGGTAGAAGTTGCACTGTGGTCACTGGATAGGAAGTAATGTCGCCTGATTGACAGATGATGACAGCAGGAATTCATTCAAGAAAACGAGGTGTCAATCATAAGATCGTTACATTTAGAACTCTGAGCCCTGTATATTTGACCTGTTTTAAATAAAATGTGTGTTATTCCGTTTGGATGATCCTATTTTTGTTGAAGCTCGCTGCTAAGTCCCCTAGCAATCAGTCTTTGGAGGAACCTAGCAGCAAGTGTTTAGCTTTTTTCAGTACTACCACAGGAAGTATAGAATTACACTGAATTCAATGGACAGTCCATGTAATACATGAACGTGTAGGGTCCTCTGTAATAAGAGACACTGTCTACTCTAGCAAATAGGGGACCCCATTTAGTAATGTAGAATTCTGGAATAGTGTATTTGAAAATATGTTTTTTAAACCAGGAAAGCTCTGAAGAATTGAATAATGGAATGTTATATAATATTTATCGTTTCACCATTTGTAAGAATTCTGTTTTCTGTCAATAAGCAAAAAACTTTACATGGAAATGTGGATGTGTACAAAATAGGACTTACAGTGTTGCTTAAAAATTTGTGAACCCTTCAGAACAGGGGTCCCCAACTCCAGTCCTCACGCCCCACCAACAGGTCATGTTTTCAAGATATCCCACAGAATGCACTGACAATAATTACATCCCCTGTGCAATGCTAAGGAAAGCCAGAAAACATGACCTGTTGGTGGGTCCTGAGGACTGGAGTTGGGGACCCCTGCTTCAGAATTTTCTAGATTTCTGCATTAAAACTGATCTAAAACTGCATCAGATTTTCTAAAAGTCCTAAAAGTAGATATAAGATCAAGTGGAACAAATGAGTTAAATATATTAGACTAGGTCATTTATTTATTAGACACAATAGTCCAATATCACATATCTGTAAGTAGCAAAAGTATGTGAACCTTTGCTTTCAGAATCTGGTATGACCCCCTTGTGCAGCAATTACTGCATCTAAATGTTTCTGGTAATTGTTGATTAGTACTGCACATCGGCTTGGAGGAAATTCAGCTCATTCCGCCACAGAAATCAACTCTTTTATGTTGGTTGGTTCCCTACCTTGAACAGCTCACTTCAAGTCTTTCTACAACATTTCTAATAGCTTAAGGTCAGGGCTTTGAGTTAGCCAGTTCAAAACTTTAACTTTACACATTTTTAATCATTATTTAGTAAAAATGTATTGTGTACTTAGGGTCTTTGTCTTCCTACATAACCCACATTCTCTTGAAATTCAGATCATTGGGTCAGTGGTGGGTGTAGACCTACTTTGCCACTGGCTTACCCTAAAGGGACGTAATTAAGTGACTACCTGGGCTTCACTAGAGCCTCACTTGGGCCTTTAGGGTAGTCAACAGGTGCCATTCCAGAGCAGTCCCTGAACCAGTAGCAGCTGACCGAGGGACCAGAGACAGGAGAAGGCAAAGACGAAGTTAGACAAGTCGGGATCAGGGCTGGAAACACACTTTCACAAAACATAGCTAGACATAGTTTAGGCTGGATTATGTAACAAGCTGGGGTCAGTAATGACAGATGAAGACAAGAACTCACCTTAGCAAGACACTAGGACACAAGAACCTAAGCTCCTGCAAAACGTGGAAGGAGGAGCTACTAATATGTCTGGCAGCAGGGGGTAGGCTAAGGAAGTAAAACCCTGCTGCATACTGTGGCTTTAAATATCTGGAGAGTCTGGCCCCATGTCCCTATAACAGGTAGAGATTTTCAAGCAACAGCAGTGTGTCACAGTGCTGAAAGTGTAGCAGCAAGGAGAAAGGAGCAGCTCCAGTGAGATGACCTGACAAAGGAAAGAGCAGCACGGTGCATGCAGTGAGGAGGTTGGCGCGTGTTGACCCTGCGAGTCGCTGGCGTAACACTCATGGACAGATGTCCTGACATTTTTCTTTTAGAATTTGCTGGTATGATTCAGAATTGATTGTTCCATCAACTATAGCATGCCATCCTGGCTGCAGAAACCCTGGCCCAATCCATATTACCACCACCATGTTTTACAGATGTTATGAAGTTCTTATACTAAAAGGCAGGGTTTTCCATTCTCCTAACATAGGGCGACATGTATGAACGGGGCTGCGCCAGATATCTGGCATTCTTTCAGCCCGAAATCAGGCGCAGCCCCGTTCATACATTTTTAAATCTCCCGCACGCCATTCTCGGGTGCACAACATAGCGCCTGTAGCGCTTTGTAATGCGCCCGATCTCGGGGGGCATGCAGCAGGTGGAGCACACTAGAACCATAGTGGAGATTTATATTTATAGCTTCGCTACAGCATTTCTAGGCGCATTACAGCTGGAACAGGTATATCACTTTCAAAGTGGTATACCTGATCCAGAAATGTCGCCCGAGCGCTGGAATGCGCCTGATTTATGACCCACTGTAGAGCAGGTTCATAAATCAGGTGCATTCTATGCCCTTATTATGCGCATGAAATTAATGTCAAATTTCATGCATGTCGCCCATAATGCTTCTCATTTAAACCAAAAGCTTTATATTGATCTCATCCATCCACAAATCTTACAATAGCTTTCTTGCTTGTCCATGTGATCTTTAGTAAACTGCAGACGGGCAGCAATACTCTTTTTGGAGAGCAGTAGCTGCCCTCTTGCAGTTCTGCCATGCACATTATTATTATTTTTAGTGACCTCCTGATGATGAACTCATGAATATTAACATTAGCTGATATGAAATAGGCTTTTAGTTTAACTATAGTTTCCTTTGTGACCTGGAGGACTATTAAATGCCTTGACCACTTCTGGAAAGGATAATAATTGGCCTGGAATTTCCACCATTTGTACATAGTCTGTCTGACTGTGGATTGGTGAGGTCCAAACTCCTTAGAAATGGCTTTAGAATCTTTTCCAGCCTGATACGCATCAACAACTCTTATTCTAAAGTCCTCAGACATCTCCTTTGTTCGCGCCACGATACACTTCCACAAACAAATAGCATAAGGACCAAACTTTGATAGATCTCTGTTATTGAAATAAAACCAATTGCACACCCACACCTAATTGTCATCCCATTGATTGATTGCTAGGTGACTACAGTAGCTTTACCATCAGATTATCTGCTAATTCTAATGGCTCATATACTCTTCCCACTCACAGATATGTGATATTAAATCTTTTTCCTCAATAAATAATATGTTTGACTATCTTTATCTACTTTTAGGACTTGTGCGAAAATCTGTAGTAGTTTTAGGTAAAATGAATGCAGAAAAATGAACATTCTAAAGGGTTCATAAATTTTCAAACACAACTGTAATATTTTTTCAAGTGTTTGCAACTATTGTGCCCAGTTTAGACAATCCCCCATAGGCTATATCTTCAGCAATACAAATCTTTTTTCTCTTAACGCAACAATTTGCAATAGTGTAGGGCAAAATGTATCAGCCTGGGGGCAGTTAAGGGGGTATTCCCATTATAGCTCTGAACATGTTAACAAATGGAAAAAAAGACATTTATCAAACACTTTGCTTTTATGATTTTGTTTCTCTTCAGAGTATTATCTCCTGTTTTTGCACATAAGCTTCCCTAGTTACTACCTTTGCTCTTACAGACAGGAGTGACATCACTTCTTGCTCTGTTCCTTATATTGAAATAAAAGAGCTTGTTTACCATAGTTGCTGACAAACTTTAACCCTCTAGAGCTCTTTAGCATTGTGCACTACAGTTTACTAGCCTCATGCTATGTGTGCAGGGAATCATAGAAGTCATAGTAGCTATCCACAGCATTCCCCACTCTTCAGAATCCAGGATGCAACAATTACCTATATCCCAGAATTTATGGGGAAATATTTTAGCCAAACAACTATAGAGAGAGTAACAGCACCCACTGGGTTGTCCAAAGATTAAAGGGGTTGTCTCGCTACAAAGAATAGCTTTCAAATTGTAGGGAACACAAAATAAAGACATTTTCCAAATATATTGCTTTGTTCCTCTGTTTTCCCTAAGGAGATACAAGTGAATTTATGACCTCCCTGGCTATTTCAGTTCCCTCAGTAACAGACCTGTAAACAATTCTCCCCCTGCTGTTTGTTCTATGAGATAACAGTGAGTGAAGTCATCACACAGGTCACCGCAGTGTCCTGTGCTGCTCAGCAGTAAAAAGCTTGATTTATGTAAAATAAACAGAACTGTAATTAGGGCTTTTGTTTTGGGGATCAGATAAGTCCTGTTAGTAGTTTGAGAAGCTAATCTGATCTAATTAGCATCTGAAAGCACAGCAAGGCACAGAGCTGTACAAGCAAGGAGCTGTATGCAAATGAGTCAGTCTGAACCAGGAAGTGACAGAGTATTTCATTCATGCATTCTCTGAAACTCCGAAGGGAGACAACTCCTTTAACTCCTTCCTTTATTGTTCCATCATAGTATAATGTAGTGTTCCGACCCATGCAGGCTTCATAAAGACCCCTGTATGGGTTTAAACATTTCATTAAACCATGTTGGAGCAATAAATGAGTAGGAGTCTACCTCGGAATAAGCAGGTGGGTGCTAAGATTTCTCTACTGTTATATGGTTGTATGTACAAGTCATGGCTGCAACCAAGTAAACACATTTAGCAGGGAGGACCTGCGTGGTGGGAAATTGTACAGGAGTGTAACCTTATCTTCTATTTTAACAACATAGTAAGTCCTGGACTTTTTTTTAATAACTTAGACAACCTCTTTAAGACTTTGTCCACACGGCGAGTATTTCAAGTCAGAATCCATGCGGATTCTGACTTGAAAAATTAATTTAAAACTGAAACTAAATTGTCCCCATTCACCTCAATAGAAAATACGTGTTGTAGTTCATACAACGCCTATTTTCTTGTTTTTTTTAAAAAAAAAATTAGGACGTTATTTATTCTTCTATCATATTCCACACGGAAAATTCACTAGTGAGGTCAATGGGCATGGCTTAAAACCTAATGTAAAACCTGTCCAAAACACTTATATGTCACCTTAGACGCGGATCTGCATCCAAAACCACATAGACATGAATGGGACCCGTTTCTGACTATAAATCCACATACAACACATGTAAAATGCTTGTCCGATGCTGTTTTTAGAGGCAGAATAAAACGAGTAAAATGTACTCTTCATGTGGACATACCCTAAGTCTATCCACAGTTATGTCGACTGATACAATTGCAACAAACAGAACATAACCAAGTGTGAGTTCTGAGTCCAGTACATGTTTGCCTTGACCTTGCCCTGGCTGAATGTGATGTAAGACACTTTGGTTGTGTCAAGGGCAGTAATTAATGTCTATATAATTGTTGGGTTGACATTCAGTGGTATAGACTTTCACCCTGATGGAGTACGAGCTCTTTCTTTATGCTTATTTGAATATCTTTAAATCTGAACCAAGCATCCATGGCTTATACATCTCCACACAATGTAATGGTGACTTTCCCTAACAAGGAACATTACCTCTTTTGAGCTATATCTGAAGCCTCTCCCCCAGCAAGCCAGAATCCTGCTCTATGCAGAAGTGGAACAAAAACACTGAAACAGCTGTCTACAGATGGGAAACTGGATTAGTTATAAGCTTATAGTCATGTTTCAAGGCTCTTTGGTGATCTGGTTGTGACTTTAAGGAACACTACCTTCATTAGATGGTATTTTAGTCTTAGTTCTTGTCCCTTGAGCTTACTTATATTTAAATTTTAGTGATGCATTTATGGGTTGTAAGTTTCTACACACCTTCATGGTAGCTCTCCCTAATGAGAAGCATTATCCCTTTAAAGCTACACCCTGATATCTTCGAAACATGCATGGAGCGCGCACATAATGTATGGGTGTCAATAATAATGCACAGAACCAATTATCAGTTTTCCCATAGAGTTATGGGCTCAGCTATAGGGGGGTGCAGAAGTAGCAGCCGCTACCGGGCCCTGCAGCCTGAGGGTGCCCAAAAGCTGTTCTGCCGCATTAGGAGACATCAGCATTGTAAAGGGCACATGGTGGCTGGGGGGCCCAATTACACTTTTTGCACTTGGGCCCCAGAACATCAAGTTACGCCTCTGGGTTCAACATACAATGCTCATCCCAGAACGTATTAATCTTGAAGGGCCATTGTAATGCATAGTCACATTTATGTAAGGGGAATATGTAAAAAAATATGGGTAACATAAGATTGGACATAAGTGTTAGCTCTGGTGTTTCCTCTGTGAGGAAATTTGTGTATCAAAATACTTAATAGATGTTAGGATCACTAATGTCATCAGTTTTCTGTCACACTACATTCATTCTTTTCTGTCTGTCAGCATATTATATAATAGTCCACAATCACTGAGATGTAATGCATTCAGTCCCTTTGCCAGTGTACTTTATAATTTACTGTATTTTCTTTCATTCACACTGAAGCAATTATTGTTTTATATTGTATACATGCGCCTCTGAACCATCGTATGAAACTGGAACACCTTGACAAAACTCACAACACAATGGGCAGAGCACATAGATTCCTTTATGCTGCACTCTAGGTTGGAATTAAACTTAAAGCCCCAGGCAACTATACTAACACTTCTGCCAGCATGATGACCATTATTGTAGTGCCCGTTAGCTGTTAAAACCATGGATGTACACCTCAGCCTAAAGAAAAAGAACATTTTTAACAAATCGCTATTGTTTTGTCTTCGCACTGATACTGCTGTGTTTTGGTTGGCGGCAAGGTTACAAAGCTTATAAGTAATACTCAGTGATTATTAGTAGACCGTGTAAAGAAGCCGATCTGATTGCATGATATCTCTTCTTCTAGTACATATAGGCTTTACCTAAGTGATATAACACAACTGGAAAATCCATCTTCACGCTCCAGAAAATACACAGTATTGTTTTCTGTCCCTCAGCATGTATATAGTTAGAGACATAACTTCACTCCTCTGTACCTAAATTCATGATCTTTTATAGTGCCCCCTCTAGGTTTTATCTCTAATAATGTCCTCTTATGAGGAAAGAGGGTCTTTGGGCGAAAGGATACAGGAGTCACCTCTGTTCACCCTATAGCTGCACACCTGTGTATAATGCCAATAAATTAGGATTTTTTTAATTCAGGCGTGCATAACCTGCAGCCACATGCAGCTGGCCATGCCATTCTGTGTGGCCCCCGACCATCTTTATCTGCCCATGCTTGTCTTTTGGTAGCTGCTATATGGGAGCGATGAGAAGCACTTTAAATGGAAGAGGTGAGGAGCAGTGTGTAGCACTGGTGCAGGGGCAGTCAGTACTACTCTGTTTCCCCGAAAATAAGACAGTGTCTTATATTAATTTTTGCTCCTAAGGATGAACTAAGACTTATTTTACGAGATGTCTTATTTTTCTGTGAACAATAATTCACATTTATTGTTGAACAAAAAATCAACATGTATTAATATACTGTAGTGATTTCATCACAAACATCAGCATAAGCAGCCAAACTCTGATTTGCATAACTAAAAATGCACTATGTCTTATTTTTGGGAGATGTCTTATTTTAGGGGAAATAGGTTTTTATGTTTCAGCATAGTTTTGGGGTTTTTTAGTCACACAATGTAGCCTTTTTACAAAAAAAAGTTGCTCATGCCAGCGTTAATTGATCTTCTTACTACAGTACAATAAAATTATTACATTTTCACATTCTCGTTTTTTATTCAAGTAGAGACTCTTTTAAAACTAATAAATTAAAAAATTGCTATGCAAGCAGCTTCCTTATGAAAGTAAAACTCCAATGTGAAGATAAAACTCTGTAATTTTAATTTTAAGTTCTGTACACTAGCGTTTCATTACTGAAGAAACTCAAGTAAAGTGAAGACGTTTTACTTTTAGAATTCCAATAAACCAACAAGATCTGTGTTAGGAAATGTGTCACACTCAGTGTATTTAGACCAGTAATTCTAAGTACAGGCAGTCCCCGACTTACACCATTCCGACTTGCATCTGTCCCCTAGTTACAAACGGAGGCTTATGGGGCATGCTGGCACTTGAAGTTCCATGTTGCACAGCAGATAGTAGCTGTGGAACGGTAAGTTCCAGCATGCCGAGGCAGCACATGAGGCGAAAATGAGGTGAAATCTTCTTAACAGGGGCACAAAGACCAAAACAAATGTAAAAACCCTTCTCTGATATCCAAAACTAAAACAAAAACCTTTTGTGCTGTAGTTACATTTAATAAATATACCTGTTCTGACTTACATACAAATTCAACTTAAGAACAAGCTTACAGTCCCTACTCTGTTCATATCCCGGGGACTGACTGTATACATGTATGTAACATGTCTGAGAATCTGCATTCATCCCCTCAAATCATCCTTTTTTTCACCATCCTTTTATTTGACTCTACTTTTCTGTATCTTTAGTGTCAATACCAACAGACATGTGCTCCTCTCAGACTGATCCATCCTCTATTAATCCTCTAATCAATAGTAGCATCAATCACATACTATATCCCAGTGCTTCTTTGCTTCCTGGGATAATTAACTTGTTCCTCACTGGACCTTCAGACTCAACTGTAGGTAATAGATCTTGGCTGCATTTTAATCATTGCTCGCATAAGCACTAGAAATTATTCTTACACCTATCAAATTAGAAATCAGCCAGCCACACCAGCGGTTGCAAGATCATATGCAGTACTTGAACATTACTGCATTTTTCAATAGATGTTTATTTTAATTTTGCAAAAAAGAAACATAGACAAAGATTACTTTCAGCAATGAAGTCCTCTAAAAGAAAATTACACAAATATAGAAAGGTGCCATTCTTTTGATGCTACAACCATACACATATGTTACAACATAAGATATTTATAATTACTTTGCATTTTCAATTTTTGTTCTCAAGCGATTTTGCCCTTTAGACACTTCAGCAGATACCACTCTGAAAGGGTAAGAGGTGTCATGGGCTGTCTGACATATGACTTGTTGCAGAATTTTAAAATTAAAGGCCTCCTCTTTTTTAAAAAGGTTTTTTTCCCCTGATTTCTGTCTCTTTTCGTTTTGAGGTAAGCAAGCTCTTTATGGCCTTTATTAATGTTTGGGCCATGGGCATCGAAGGTTAAAATCAGAACTGGAGTCTATATCTTTTTCCCATTAGGCACATTTTATGAATTACAATAAGTAGTCCCCTTCTGTATCCATTATTATTGCCCTTTTTTCACTATAGTGACAGACATACAAAATTGGGGCTAGAAGTATTGTAATGCAAAATCACTGAACACTTCAAATGGTTAAGACATAGCTTGTAATGATACTTAAATACTTAATAAATTCAGGACTGATACTTAAAGGGTTTGTCTCACTACAAGGATTGCTTTTTATGTTAAAGATCTTGCAAAAACAAGTCACTTTGCAATATATGTCCATTAACAGTGTCCTACCTATTCCTAGATATCCCCTCTTGTATGGGCTGCATTAGCTCTTCAGTTGCTATAGCTACAGACCTGTTTGATCTTTCCTGATAGGCTGCCAGCACTGGTTGCTATAGCTACAGACCTGACTTCTACTGCAGCCTAGTGGAAGCCAGTAAACACGCTAGAGATGGGCGAATTTCTCAAAAATTCGATTCGGTCACTTCGCCGAATTTTCCGACAAAAATAAATTCGGTCCGAATTACTTCGGCACAAATCGCGTTAAAAAGCAGCTATTTCCAGGCTGCACAGAGCCTGCAGGGTGCTGTAGAACGTTGTGCCATGCTTAAATATGCAAAGGGAGCTTGGTTTGGTCTTCATACAATGTTGTGTTTTAGTATGACACGCAGATGACTGCCGCCACTCTTAGAATCGTTTCCCACTATAAAATTCCTGGGCACTTAAGAGGGCAAAACTGACCAAAAACTCAAGCGGGAATGTAGCCTGATAAAGTCATGCCAGCGAAAGCTGGAAAAAAACAAGCTGAGAGCTCAGGTGGCAACATTAGTGACAGAGTGTGGAGGTGACGGCGGCAGCCACAGCAGCATGAGGTCAGGCAGTGGCACAATGACATTCTGGAGGTGGCAAAACACGAGGAAGCCACAGAGTGGCATAATGACTGAGAGCGGAGGTCACGGCGGCAGCAGTATGAGGTCAGGCAGTGGCACAATGACATTCTGGAGGCGGCAAAACAGTATTAGGCCACAGAGTGGCACAATGATACAGTGTGGAGGTCACGACAGCAGCAGTATGAGATCAGGCAGTGGCACAATGACATTCTGGAGGCGGCAAAACAGTATTAGGCCACAGAGTGGCACAATCACACAGTGTGGAGGTCACGACAGCAGCAGCATGAGATCAGGCAGTGGCACAATGACATTCTGGAGGTGGCAAAACAGGAGGAAGCCACAGAGTGGCACAATCACACAGTGTGGAGGACATGGCAGCAGCCACAGCAGCAGCATGAGGTCAGAGAGTGGCACAATGACATTCTGGAGGTGGCAAAACAGGAGGAAGCCACAGAGTGGAACAATGACTGAGAGCGGAGGTCACGGCGGCTGCAGCATGAGGTCAGGCAGTGGCACAATGACACAGTGTGGAGGACATGACAGCAGCCACAGCAGCAGCATGAGGTCAGACAGTGGCACAATGACACAGTGTGGATGTCACGGCAACAGCAACAGCAGCAGCAGCATGAGGTCATAGAGTGGCACAATGACAGTGTTGAGGTGGGTGGCAATACCAGTCCCTGGTAAAGATGGTGGTAGGCAGATGGAGAAACTGTCAGCAGATGTGTGGCATCAGGTGGGTGGCGGCATCAGAATAGTGGCTGAGGCAGGTAGTTTGAACCCAGACTGACGCCTAAGGCATTGGTGTGTGGAAATCCTGGCCGATCCACACCTGATTCATCTTGACAAAGGTCAGTCGTTCCACATTTCCCGTGGACAAGCGGGTTCTCCTTGGGGTAACGATGGCCCCCGCCGCACTGAACACCCGCTCTGATGCCACACTACTGGCCGGGCAGGACAGCTTCTCCACTGCAAACTCGGCAAGTTGCGGCCACACATCCAGTTTGGCTGCCCAGTAGTCCAGCGGATCTTCTAACTGAGGTGGCAGAGTGCTGTCCAAGTAGGCCACAACCTGTTGGTTCAGGGACTGCTCCAGGTCCTGCTGCTGCTGGCGACTGCCCTCCTCACTAGGCGGGTGAAGGAAGCTGCTCATCAGTGACTCCAGACTTGGGTTACTACTGATGGAGCTGGTACTGCTCCTACCCCCCCACCTTCTCCCAGCAGCCGCGGCAGTAGTACGTGAGCGCTGAGGAACCCCCCGGTCAGACCTGTCAGAGGAGGGACGATGCCGCACATAGGCAGCGGCCAACTGATTATGGAGGATTTCCCTATAGTATTTGAGTTTGTCTTCCCTCTCAATAGCTGGGAAAAAGGCTCCCATTTTGGACCGGTAGCGAGGGTCCAATAGGGTGGAGAGCCAGAAGTCATCCCTCTGCCGCATGCTGACTATTCGGCTGTCACTAGCCAGGCAAATAAGCATGCTGCGGGCCATCTGCACAAGTGACTCCGAGGGGCTCCCTGCCTCCATTTCCACTGTATACTGCCACGGTGCTTGGGGGTCATCTGCCTCGTCTTCCTCATCTCCATCCACCTCCTCCAGCTGCTCCTGCTCCTCCTCTTTTGTCACCTGGGTAGAAAATCCACTCATTTCACCAGACAATGCTTCTGCTCCAATGTCCTCCTCCTCCATTTCAGTCCCCACCGGACTCATGTGGCCACGAGATGTAGTCGCCACGTCTCCAGTCCCCTGCCCAGACAGATTTTTCAGCATCTGTTCCAGGACATGAAGCAGTGGAATGACGTTATTCATCCCGTAGTCCTGGCGACTGACAAATAACGTCGCCTCCTCGAATGGCCTCAAAAAACGGCAGGTGTCACGCATGAGCTGCCACTGGCTGACATCAAAGTTACACAGGGGAGTACTTCTGTCTGCCTGGATCATCAAAAAATCGTTAATGGCCTTTCTCTGTTCATACAGTCGGTCCAACATGTGCAGGCTGGAATTCCAGTGGGTGGAAACATCGCATATCAGAGTGTGTTGGGGGGAGGCCGTTCTGCCGCTGCAACTCGAGGAGGGTGTTCCTGGCTTTGTACGAATGGATAAAGTGCATGCACAGTTTCCTGGCCATTTTCAGAATGTTCTGAAGATCGGTGGAAGACTTCAGGAACCTTTTTTACAACCAGATTAAACACGTACGCCATGCAGGGCGCATGGACCATCCCTCCTGGGTGCAGCGCGGACACCATGTTCCTCCCATTGTCTGTCACCATGGTTCCAATTTGCAGTTGGCACGGAGAAAGCCACACATCGATTTCTTGCTGCATGACGCGGAGCAGTTCCTCCCCTGTGTGACTTCGTTCGCCGAGGCAAGCCAGGTGTAGAACTGCGTGACACCGCTGTGCCCTACACATGTGGTATGATGGAGCAGTACTTGTGGAGGCTGAGATGGTGGTGATGGTGGAGGAGGAGGAGGCGGACATTGGCGCAGGTGCAGCAGTTTGACAACGTGGAGGAGAAAGCGGCGTCTGCTGTCCAAGTTGTTGGTGTGCCTGGGCAGGAAGCACATTCACCTAGTGGGCCGTAAAGGACATGTACCGGCCCTGACGATAGTTACAGCTCCAGACGTCCGCACTACCATCAGGAACAAACCGATAAGCTCAAGGACTGACCCACCTTCTGTTCTACATATTTATGAAGTGCTGGTACTGCCTTTTTGGAAAAGAAATTACGGCTTGGAACTCTCCATCTCGGCTCGGCACAAGCCATTAGTTCTCTGAATGGTGCTGAGTCCACCAGTTGGAAAGGGAGGGACTGCAATACCAACAACTTGGACAGGAGCACGGTCAGCTGCTGCACCTTAGGATGGTTGGACGCATACTGTTGTCTCTTTGCAATCGCCTCGCTGAACGACTGCTGGCACCATGAGAAGCGAGGAGCAGGAGCATCTGGACCGGCAGATGATGTCAAAGAGAAACAGCTCCCTTCTGCAGAGGTGGTGGAGCCTTGACTGGCTGCAATAGCATGCGAGCCACTGGGCGCTGCTGCTGCTGTTGCGGCGGCGGCAGGATGGACCACCACATCTGGGCCACGTTTCTCCCAGGCCACCGGATGGTGACGCTGCATGTGTTGACGCAGGGCCGTGGTGCCAACGTTAGCTCCCTGGCCACGCTTCACTTTCTGCCCACAGATTCTACATATACCCATGTTCGGCTCCTCCGGTGTCTTAGCAAAGAACTGCCACACCGCAGAGTATCGGATTTTACCGCCAACGCTCCGCAGTGAGTGACTACTGCCGCCGCTGCCTCGCTGAGCCCCTGTGCCGCTACTTTCTTGGACCTGCGAAGCGGATTTTTTACCCCGTGGCCGCTTGGCTCCCGACCTCACACTGCTGCTATCCTGCTGACTCACAGCCACATGACCCACTTGCTGGCTGCGCTGCTGCCTGATGCGCAAGCTGACGCTCTCTTCTCCTGACGATGATGAAGCCCTTGCCTCACCCGGCTCCCAAGTGCGGTCGGCTACATCATCATCTATTTGTGTTTCATCGTCACTGCTGTCCTCATCACCGGTCTTGGTATGCCGAGGCTGACCTCTCACAACATGACCTCCCATGCCACTCTCCACATCTATACTTTGCCGCCTACTGCAAGAAGCAGGGGATATTGGCCCCATTTCTTCGCTGCCATGTAGCTGCTGACTGCCCTCCTCAAATTGTTCATCCTCGCTATATAGTGGCGCTGAGCCCAGACCACATAGTAGATCTCTGGCTGAGGGAACCGGATGGGACAGAGGCGGGCTGAGGACAGGTGAGGGCCACTGACCCGCTCCCGGGCCATGCCAACTAAGGGTTGTGTCTGATGTTCCCACCGACTCTTGGCTGGGGTTGTCAGATGTCATCTGGGAGGAAGAGGATAACCTAGTCAACCAATCAAGAACCCTTGGGTTGCTGAACAACACACGGCCGCTAGATGACAGCGGCAGTTGTGGCCTCACCGAGTGACCCCTGCTGCGACGTCCTCTTGCTGTGCTGCGACCTGGGCCTGTTCCAGGAATGTTTGTGCCACTGCCACTCGCAGGTGCAGAGCCTGCCACCTCTCTGTCTGACATACTGTTTGTTCTAAAATGTACAGACACTGTTTGATTATGATATCTGTATATGATAAATATACACCCTGTTTTTGACTCCAAATGAACCCAGTAACAAGCTTGGGTAACCCTTGGATATAAATTGCGCTCCACAAATGGCCAGGAAAAATTTACTTTTATGTGCCGTTTAAAAACACTGTGTGTTTTACTAAATGTAAAAGCACAAACAGGCTTAATTAACCTTCGGACATGAATTAGGCTACAGGAAAAATTTATATATTTTGGCGTTGAAAAAGACGGTTTATTTTTGTCAGCACACCAGCAAAACAACGCTTAAATAACCCCTGGATGTAAATTGCGCCAAAGAATTGAGCCGCACAAAATAGTAGCTTTGTAGCGTGTTACAATTGCGTGTTTTCTACGCCACACAACAAGAGATACAGGTGTAATTAACAGTTGCCTGTGAATTGGGCGAAAGAAAAAATTTATATATTTTGGCGTTGAAAAAGACGGTTTCTTGGGGTCAGCACACCAGCAAAACAACGCTTAATTAACCCCTGGATGTAAATTGCGCAATAGAATTGAGCAGCCAAAATGAAAGTGGTATTTTATTGTAAAAACGCTGTTTCTTTAAATAAATACAACAGGAACTGGCTTAGATCCCACTTGGATATTGAATGTATATGCAGCTGCAGTGGACGCACACTGGATTTCAGATCCAATACCCCAAAAAATTAGAATTAGAACATTAAGAGAACAGTCTCTGAGACAAGCTGAGACACCCCACAGAAATCGCTATATAAAAATCAATTCTTCAGTAAGAGCTATCAGCCGCAGCAGCACCTTCCCTGATGAGCACAGTGAGAGGAGTGTGAGCTCCCAGCGTCGCGCGGCGGTGACGTCACAGAAGACCACCGGTCTCTGATTTGCTTCATCTCTGCACATGTCATGTAGGCTATGCCCTTCTTCCTCCCAGAGTGCTTTGCCCCATGTAGCGCCATGTGCCGCAGCCATTTTATCAATCAAAAGCACACTTCGTTCAACCGAAGTACCCCAAAGTTCGACTTCGTTCCGAACCGAAGTTTTCCTGAAATTCTAAACGAATTCCACTTCGTTAGAATCAATTCGCTCATCTCTTAAACACGCCCCTCGATTCAAAGTGAAACCAAGAAAACAGTACGAATCAATGTAGTGAGACAACCCTTTAATACTTAGTAATGATACTTAATAAATTTATGGAACATATAATGGGCCACATGTATGAAAACTGTCTAAGTCTAAGATATTTTTTGTTGCCACCAATCAGAGCTCTGTAGTACTTTGATTTGTTGCTATGGGCAACAAAGAAAGTCTTAGACCTAGACAGTTTTCATAAAAGTCCTCCCATTGTGTCCATTAAAGGTAATTTTCAAGTACAGTACACGCAGTCCCCGCCTTCCACCGTTCCGACTTACATCTGTCCCATAGTTACAAACGGATACTTATAGGGCATGCTGGCACTTGTAGTTCCATTTCCACAGCAGATAGTAGCTGTGGAATGACAAGTTCCAGCATGCCACAGCAGCACATGAGGTGAAATCTTCTTAACTGGGCCACAGACAGCAAAACAAATGTAAAAACCCTTCTCTGCACCATTCAAAATGGAAAAAAAAACCTTTTGTGCTGGAGTTACATTTAATAAATATACCTGTTCCAACTCGCATACAAATTCAACTTAAGAACAAACCTACAGTCCCTATCCCGTATGTAACCCGGGGACTGCCTGTATATACAAATAAATAGCAACCAAAGTATAAATGAAGGAAATAGGTGATCACAACCCTAAACTTTTTTTGGGTATGTATTATTTTTTTGTATATGGATCCAGACAGATTTGCCTACATCACAGAACCAAATACCATGGTATATATTAATTTCCATTCCTTTACGATTTTTTTACCCCTCATTAGAGGGTTCCTGGCCCATATATCACCAAATTGTTTTGATATGATATTTGTAAGGATACCGCTAAACCGGTTGCAAATCATTTGGTTTGAAGGTATATCTGGTCCAGAAACCAGCATTCTAATTTATTCTGAGCCACTTCCTTTGCCAAATTTGTCAAGCATGATATAAAGCTTATGATATTTGTGCATATTGTAATCTTTGGATTGGTCGCAAACTATATTTAGCGTTAAGCTGGTCTTTGTTGGCTCATCTGGGTCTGAGTCACATAGTACATGTCTGATAGTACAAATACCTTTTGCTTGCCATTCCAGAAAAAGATTGCTTTCTTTGCCCTGTGAAAGCTGGATGGTTCCACAGGGAAAGGTACATGAATATTTGAAAAGACAGCTAGAATTTCTTATGGACAGCCTTCCAGGTTATTATCGTGTCCCTAAGTAGAAATCTTTTGACCTTTGGTGGTAATGCGATTATTGATATATGTTATACCGTGCACAAGTCTTATGGATTCCAACTTATAGTTCTAATAGAAGTTACATGCATCTATTTAATTTATGATGTTTGAAGCCGAATGCCAGACTATACCGCACACATTTAGAAGGTTTATTCAACATTCCTCCCTTTTGCCATCAGCTTTTTGTATTAACGTGATCTTTTGCCACACCATAGAAATTGTGATAGAACTGTCTAATTTTCATACATCTGAGTATTTCAGAAGCATCCAAATTGTTTGAGGCCACTATAATAATTTTGATATACACATTTATTTTAAGATTTTTTTCCTGTGTATATTCTATCTGGAATCGGCATCGTATTATATCTTAATGGAAATCTGCACCATATCAATTTGTAAATTTGAAATCTGTATCACGGAAAAAAGATAGCTATGTCACTTATTAACATGGTGTCCATGGGAATTAGCCCCATTAAATATGGCTTTCCTGCATCACAAACCTCTGCAGAATCTGCGAAATATAAAGTAGAAGAACAGTGGAAAAATCTGATAACACAAGAGAGACACAGTATTTTCTTCTTAGTAAGAGAACTTCTCAAACCCACCATTACCTACCATGGATATGATTTTTTAATCACGCCCGGTCTGCACCTGCTTATGTGTTTGCTCTTCATACTAAAGTGGATAATCGCTGGAGCCGGTTCACCGTTTCTTGTATGCTGTTTCAAAGTGGACTAGAGGGTGGCACCCTGAACCGTGAGCTCGCGGAAGAAATCACAGGTGAGGGAGCTGCTTTTTCTCATTATTTGCTGAATGTTCAAGTAGCCCTTTAGCAGCGCTCCCTGCAGCTCAGCTAAGTGTTGCAATACGGAAAGAGACACAGTGTGCATTACTGTTTAAATTATTCGCTATACGTATAATGATCAAAAGAGCACTTTAAGAATTATATAACAATGGATAATGAGGACTTAACGCGCAGGTTAAATGTGGCAGCGGGCATTTTTCAACGAGAGACCCCGACAACAGTTACCGCCGATAATAATGATTTGACCTTTGCATTTAAAGAATTAGAAAACCTCCAAAATAAAGAATTAAGAACATGGTGGGACATGACAACCATCACGAAATATATAGAACAAAACATAATCCCTAGAGGACTGCGTGTAAAAAAAACATCCGATTACGGAATATAAAAGATGAATTCAAAAATCGTTGGTATGATATTTTATCTAAATGTTCTTTAGATCTGATGGAACTAATTAAAGAACAAGAACAGAAACAATTGGAAGATCTTAGATTACAAATAATACAGACCAAAGAAAAATTACGCAACATACAACCACAAGTTTCATATGAAGAGAGCATACATAAAATAGAATTTAATTTGCGTAAGTTGGAAGATAGCATCATCAAAACAAAGCAGAACAAATATAAAAGAGATCTACAGGATTATGAAAATAACACCGTGTATAATTGGAGCAAGTATACTCAAGCCCCACGATCGATACTCCGAAAACATACCTACTATCGTTCATCTAGAAGAAGAGTGAGTTTCTCGGACGATTCTAGTGCTGAGCATTCGCTATCGGACACTTCAGGAGAACTGGTACAAAGCACTCAAAATGAAGCCCCCACTTTTTCTAATTCAGAGGGAGATCGAAAAGAAATCTGACTAATACTAATGAACGCAATGGTATTCCTAGTCAGATTGATCACCAGTTGCCTTATAGTCTGAATAGACTTCCAAAAAACAACAGAGGAGGAGGGCGGGGCGCAAACATCGGGGGAAGAGGATGGGGAGAGACCAGGAGGATCAGAAATTACTATCATCGGTTATAAATTTATCAGCACAAATACTATCTGATGATATTCTCTCTGTATTAAATAAGGGCTTAGGATTTTCCCCTACCTCTGACTTCGACATATATCAAACACTATTGGATGTGAATCGGTTGGTAAGACAAATAACTATAAAAAATCATTTCACTAAATTCACATCCAATACTGTTGAACTTGGGCAGCAAATTAAATGCGATGAATCTAGGGAGGGAAAGTTTGAAGATGTAATCCCGGAATTTTTGAAGAATTAGTTGGAATTACTAGCCTAAGGACAGTTAGAGAGTGAATCTGGATAGTGGAAACACATGCGTGCAATGAATCCTTCTCTGTCCGCAATGAGTATTTTTATCCATTACATTCCAGATTAAGTACTATGGGATTTTCCAAGATAGAATAGAGGAGGATTTGATTGCCTTGCATGACGAAATTAGCCACAATAAACAATTGATGAAAGAAAAAAATCAAAACTAGACAGGAAGAATAGCTTTGAGAGAATTAGGAATAACGATAGGTTGACGATTAAACAACCCGATAAAGGGGGAGGAATCTCATTTTGGATAGGGACCTGTACAGACGAGAAACTTAATTTACTATTGGCTGACACACTAAATAAGAAGGTACAAAATGACCCCACAACAAATAGTAGAAAACATTTAATTATGTATTAGAACAAGGGGAAAATTGGGGGTACTCCAGCAAAAAATTGCTGAGAAAATGAATGTGACTAACCCTATAATGCCAATTTTCCATGCATTGCGAAAGTGCATAAAAATATGTTTCCACCACCTTTTCGACCCATCGTCTCAGGTATTGGTTCTATGAACGAAGAACTGGGATGATGGGTCGATCTACAGCTACAACCATTGGTCATGAGATTGCCTGGCTTCCTTAGAGACACGAAACAATTGGTTTATACTCTGGAGTCGCGCACCTGGCCTACTGGGGGGACCTGGTTGTCTTGTGATGTGGTGGCATTATATCCCAGCATCCCACACGACCAGGCCCTCCCAGTCCTCCGGGATTTTTTAAAGAAATATAGCGACTATACACAGGAAAAACAAAGTTTTTTAATATTGGCGGTCGAGTATTTATTTGCGAACAATTTTTGACAAACAATACTATTACCAAATTGCGGGTGCTTTATGGGAGCTGGGTTTCCCTCGCCCTCCCTGGCTAATATTTTATGTCTGCCTGGAGGAGATTTATCTATATAATCCGGAACAGCCATTTGCAAAATACATCAAATGGTATTCCAGATATATAGACCTGGTGTTTATATGGTTGGGGAATGAGAATAGTGTTGAGAATTTTGTCGTCTATATTAATAGTAACCAAATGGGTCTAAAGTTCACGTTCGAACATCAACAGGATACTATTAATTATCTAGATGTAACCTTGATAGGGGCAGATGATGGCAAAATTAGAGTGAAAACGATATAGAAAACCAACACATACGAATTCAAAAACTCAGGGCCCAATCATGTCATCCCACACATGTGGTTAAAAAGACATTTGCACGTCGGGAAGAATATCTTATGCAACAAAAAAGATATTTGTGAAAAATTGAAGCAAAGGGGGTTCTCACAAAAATTCTTAAATAGAGCTATAACTAGAGTAGACAAAATGGAGAGAAAGCAACTTTTTGTCAAAAAAAAATAAACGGGATACGTTTAAGGAAGGGTACCATAGCTTTTTTAGACTAATTATAGTCGACAATTTGATCAAATAGTGAGTATTATTAAGGACACACCTACCCATATATATGTAAATAAATCAATCAAACAAAAAGTTGAAAAAACAACATCAGATATATCCCAAAAAAGCTCCCACCATAGGGTCACGTGTGTCGCCTAGTTACACTAGATACCCAAAAGATCGTGTGGCCAATACATGGTTAAAATACCACAGGATTTCATAAATGTGGTCATACAATTTGTAAAATGTGCAAAAATGTTAATATACTGCTAATTTTACATCTTACTCAAATAATAGGTCTTTTTCTATCAAAAGTTTTGTGAATTGTAACACTAAATATGTGATCTATTTGGTAAGTTGTGAAAGTTGAGAGTACAATTTTGGGCGGATGCACCACAGGTCCTTAAAATACGTATTAGGAGGGCACATGTCGGATGTTAATAAACGAGATCAATTTAAAAACATCAGCAAGTATCAAAACATTTTATTGAAATCCATGGAGGAGATTAAGTAGTTCTCCAGTGATAGGTTTAGAGCTTTTACATCGCTCAATGCGAGGTGGAGATTACACAGAAAAACTCCTAGCTAGGGAGGCCTGGTGGATTTTTCCCCCTCGCACTAGAAACACCGATGGGGTTAAATATAAAACAGGACATACAAATTCATTTTTAGAATTGTCTAGGTAACTTATAAAGATGAGGATTTTGTACTGAGGAGTCAAGTAGTTTTTATTATTTGTTACAATAACAAAATGCATTTTAATGTTTGTAAGTCTTTCGTCATGTTTGAAAGGTCCTTTATAAGAGAGTCAGTGACCTATGAGAAATAGCATGAGTAAGGGTCACGTGACCCGAAACGCGTCGGCGTCTTTACTCCATCCAGCAGCTTAGAAGTAGCGGGTCTATCGTTTAAAATGTTTGTTACAGTTTTAAACCCCTTACCGACATTTGCCGTACTATACGGCAATGTCGGGTAGGGGTTCCCGCAAATTGCCGTATGAGTACGTCACGGCGATCTTGCGCGCTCACAAGCGGGAAGCGCGCAAGATTTGCGGCATGGAACCGCGGTATATTACCGTGGCATCATGCCGCATCCCCCGGCCAGGTGCGCTCCGGCCGCGGGGGATTAACCCCCCGATGTCGCGGGCATCCCTGGTCGCGAAATCGCGGGCTGCGGGCGGCAGGAGTGAGCTCCTGCTGCCCCCCGATCTCGGCGCAGTAACGGCGTGAGCGCCGGTACTGAAAAACTCCTACCAGACAGCCCGGACGCTTTAATGACAGCATCCGGGTTGTCTGGTGGACGTCACGATGACGATCGTGGAGATCGTTATTTCAATTCCCCGCCTGGGGAAAGTGTAAAAAATATGAAAAGTTAAAAAAAAAGTCTAAAAAAGTTTAAAAAAACACAAAAAATAAAATAAAAACACGCCCTTTTCCCCTTTACAAAACGCCAATCGCCCTAAAAAAGATCAAAAATAAATAAAGTACCCATTTTTGGTATCGCCGGTGCGTAGCGACCCACCCTATAAACTTCATGTTAATTAACCCCGTACAGTAAAAGCCGTAAAAAACCCCCCAAAAAAACAGTCCAGATTAGCGTTTTTTGTTCATCCCGAGCACAAAAAATGGAGCAAAAAGAAACAAAAAAACTCATTCAAAATAAAAGTGATCCCAAATTTAAAAATCAGTTCACCCGCAAAAAAAAAATTTTACACGTTTTGTATCGGAAAAATAAAAAATTTTGGCTTTTAAAAAGTAGCGATGAAAAAAATATTGTTTTACACATAAAAACATTTTTTTTCAAAAAAATTGTGCTTTCAAAAAAAAAAATACAAAATTTTGGGTATCGCCGTAATTCTAACCCACAGATTAAAAAAAAACTTGTCACGGATCTGCACGGTGAAGGGGTATTAAAAATAAAAAAAAAAAACACTGCTAGGTTGCAGTATTTTCTTCACCCTACCTTCCAAAAAAAAAAATTAAAAGGATATAAAGTTTGCCCCCAAAAAATATTACCAATAAAAAGTCAACTCATCCGCAAAAAAAAGCCCCCTTACAGCTCCATAAACGAAAAAAAAAAAAGTTTGGCTTCAGACTGCGGTGATGCAAAAACGTGTTTTCCTTTTCAAATAAATGTGTTTTTTTTGTGAAAAAGCAGTAAAAAATTAAACAAATATACAAATGTTTTCGCTGTAAATCGATCAACCTGCTGAGAAAAAATGCATGTCATTTTTTACC
The DNA here is from genome assembly GCA_025379985.1 of Phyllomedusa bahiana. Lineage (NCBI taxonomy): Eukaryota > Metazoa > Chordata > Amphibia > Anura > Hylidae > Phyllomedusa > Phyllomedusa bahiana. The sequence continues at coordinate 27,909 of JAODAL010046797.1, forward strand.
CATGACCGCTGTAAAAAAAATAAAAAAAAAAAAAACACTCCCAGGTTTGCTGTTTTTTGTACAAAATGTTTCACAAAACCTTTAAATAAAAAGTGATAAAAATTTTATATGCCCCCCGTAATGGTATCAAAAAAAAATAACTCATTCATAAAAACAAGCCCAAAGCGGCTCCATATGCAAAAAAATTAAAGAAAGGCTAGGGGGCTGTCAAAATACGAAAAATTTAAAAAAACGCAATTTTTTTAAAACTCGCTTCTATTGTGAAAAAGTTAAAAAAACATAAAAAACTATATAAATTTATATCATTGTAATTTACCGCCCCCCCATAGTAAATTTATCCCGTCATTTATCCCGTTATGGCAAATAGTAAAATAAACCCCAAAAACAATGGGGGAACTGCGTTTCCCCCCTCCTTTCCCAATGGACCAATGCTAAAAAAAAATGGAAACACCTGGGGGCCCCCAAAATGAAAAAATACACCCTTGGGTGAATCCTGAGGGGGTTGAACCCCAAAATGGGAATTCTGGAAAGGTTTACCTGTTTTTTTTTTTTTGTACTTTGGGGGGTTTGGAGATGCGACATGGCCCAAAACCCAAAATCTGTGCGCCCCAAAAACCCCAAAAAGGCTCCTCCCCTTTACCCCCGCCATGCGCCCCCAAAAAGCGTTTACACCCACATGTAGGGGATTGCCGAATTGGAAAAAAAATTGCGTAACCAATTTTGGGGCTTTTTTTCAAAATTTTGTAAAAATTAAAAAATTTTTAGCAAATTTTAGATTATTGGGAAAAATAAATTTTTTTTTTATTTTCAGGCCCCAAGAAAAAAATTTTGGAAAAGCTGTGGGGTCGAATACTCATCACCTTGGATTATTCCGTAAGGGGTTTTAGTTTCAAAATGGGGTCTTTTTTGGGGTATTTTTTGTTTTGGAACCCCTTGGGGTGTCCCCCAAAATGAAATGGCCCCTAAATAAAATTGTAATGAAAAAGAGGCCCAGAGTCCAGTAGGTTCTTCCCCATTTGGGGTTGTGGTTGAGCCCCCAAAAAATGCACTAGGGGCCCCATATGGGATATCTGAAAACGGCAAAAAATCTGGGAATCAAATTAATTTGCATTTTCCCGATCAATTTCCGTATTCTTGTCAAAATGCATTAAAAAAAGAAAAACTGCAAAAAAAGGAAAATTTTTTAAATTTCACTTCACTTTTCTTTAATTTTTGTGAAACACCTAATGGGTTAAAAAACTTCCCAAAAAATTTGGTTTTGAATCTTTAAGGGGTGTAGTTTTTTAAAGGGGTCATTTTGGGGGTATCTAAAATAAGGTAATCAAAGTCACGTTAGAAATGGATGGTCCCTAAAAATATGTATATTGAAATTTTTTTGAAATTTGAAATTATACTAAATTTATAGCCCCTTTAAAGTCGTAAAAAAAAAAAAAAAAAAATTTAAAAAAAAAGAAGCCAAAAAAACAGCAGACTATGGTAGTGTAGTTATAAAATATTTTGAGTGGAATAACTATCGTTTACATGAGAAAATTTTTAAGTTTTAAATTGGTAAATTTTTCAATTTTTCACCCTAATTTGTATTTTTCACAAATAAACAATCTTTTTTTTGGCCCAAAAATTTTTTTAATCTTATAGAAAATGTGTCACGAGGAAACAATTCTGAATCACATGGGTGGTTAAAGTGTAAAAAAGTTATTTTTCCACAAAAAGTGCCCAAGACAGTTTTAAAAAATAGGGCTCTGTAGGAGGAAAAAAACTGGCCCCGGCTTTAAGGGGTTAAAAAGATGAAAAAAAATGGATATGATTTTTTAATCACGCCCCCGGGTTTCACCTGCATATGTGTTGCTCTTCATACTAAAGTGGGTAAAATGTGGAGCCGGGTTCACCGTTTTTTGTACACCATTACATGGTGTTCAGGCCTTGAAGGGAATGCAGTTTTTTTTTTGTTGTTGTTGTCTGTATATGATTAAGGAGGCAGCCTTTTTACCTGAGCTGCTTTTAACAGCATTTAGAGAGATGCTTTGCGCAGAAAGGGTCAGGGTTCTTTGAAAAAAGGGGCAGACCCATTGACTTCTATCGGAGAGTTTTCTAGGCTTGTGACCTGGCAAGAAGTCAGTGTACAGGGAGGAAAAGCATGTGAGCTATGACTAATTGTGGATGGTGGATCCTGTGTCATCTATCCCCATTGGTTTCACCTTTCAATGTAATCTTGCTTTTTTTATAAGAGGGACTGCTGAAAGTTTTTTCTACAATACAGGGGTGCCTATTATTAGACCCAGTAGCCCCAAATAACTGCAGGATTTACTATTTAACAAATGTTGTGGAAAAAATTAAAAAAAAAAAAAGTTTTTAAAAATGTGGTTTTACATTAAAACATGAGTTTAAAAAAGGTCATTTTTTTGGAAAATTCCTTTTTAAGGGGTTTTTCCTGGAAATAAAATGGACGGGGGAAGCTTTCAAATTAAATAAAAAACCCCTTTTTACCCTTATTTATTATTTAAAATTCTGCACCATTTTTTTTTGCTACTGCTTAGTGATGCACAGTGTAAAACTTGTCTCCCGGGGATTTACGACCAGTGATGAGAGTCCCAGTCCCGGGGCCCCACATGTAGACCCCCCTCCTCTCCGCAGCTTATCACCCCTG